>CAUDMG010003522.1:10000-86585 GCA_958450375.1 Homarus gammarus | reverse complement strand
GAGAAACGAGAGAACAAAGAGAGAGAGAGAGAGAGAGAGAGACTTATGAGAAACATATTGAGAGACAAATAGAGACGTGAGAGAGACGAGAGAGATAGATGTGAGAACAGGACGATTACTCAGAGAATTAATTACTGAGTAAATGGTGGTCATACATCATGTGGCCAGCACCTCTCTCTCTATCTCTCTCTATTTTACTCTATTTCTCTCTTCCCCTCTCTCTCTATCTCTCATTCACATTCTCTCACTTTCTTGTACACGACATCTCTCTTTCTCTCTCTCTCTCTCTCTCTCTCTCTCTCTCTCAAATCCCTCACCTTCCTCTCTCCAATCCCTCATTTCCTACCACCTGACCTCACTTTATCTCACCTGACCTCCAATGGTAAGTTTCCAAACAAGTTCTTCATTAAGCCTTGTTTTGCCCCCAAGCAACGTCAATTAAGAGAGGTCCATAAGGTCGATTCTCATTGGGTAAATATATTGGAATTTCACCTTTATGAATCTTAAGGTAGGTTTAGGAGGGGGTCTTTTACCTGTATGACCTTTGACCTGGTTGTCTTCTTGACCTTTGATGTTTGTTTTGTTGACCCCGTCTTAGGTGTTTTTGGAGACCAGTTGGTCAGGTCATTAACATTATCAAGTCATGTTTCCTTTCCATCATTATCTCTCTATATACACAATTCCTCTTTCTCTATCTCTTTATCATCTCTTCCTTATCATTTCCTCTCTTATTATCACGTATTTCCTTGTTCTTATCTCTCTCTAGACTCATTTACATACATTTGTATTTAAATTTTCTTTCTAATTAACCTACGTCTTTCTCTTGTCCCTCTGGTTCATTTACTCAACTTAGTCTGTGTTTATTTTCTTTTATTTCTTCAGGTTTTGTCTAAGTTAAAAGAACGAAATTTATTCTTTTATGAAAATTTTGGGGTAATTTTTGGTAATTTTTTGTGAGGCTAAGTTTGTATTTTTTTCTTTGTCATTCGTTCATTGTTTGTTTGTTTGTTTATTTGCCTGCTTGCTTGTTTGTTTGTTTTGTTTCTTTTGTTTGTTAAATACCTCTATAATCCAAATCAACACAACACAAATCCTGTTTTTTTTTTACTGATTTCCAAATATATTCCTTCCACCCCTTGTGGGTTTTTTTAATAATATTTTCAATTGTTTTTTTTTTTGTCTTGGCTCTTAACCAACTTTGTTTATTAAGTCTCCTAAAGGTTTAATCACCTGCTAATGACTGCCTTAATGAGCTGTAATCTGAGAGGTAATAAGAACAAGCAATTAGTGATCAGGAAGGTAATGGTGTTGTTAGTGATTTAATTACCGCCACACAGACAGACAGACAGACATAAGAACATAAGAACATAAGAATGGAGGAAACTGCAGCGGGCCTATTGGCCCATACTGGGCAGTCCCGTTTACACCCAACCCCTATTGCTCATATGAGCATCCAACCAATGTTTGAAGCAATTCAGCGTATTCGAGTTAATGATGATATTTGGTAACTTGTTCCATTCATCCACTACTCTGTTTCAAAACCAGTGTTTACCTATTTCGCGCCTAAATCTAAATTTGTCTAATTTAAAACCATTGTTACGAGTTCGCTCCTGGTTGGATAATTTGAGTACCTTTGTAATGTCCCCTTTGTTTAGCCCTGCCTTCCACTTATACACCTCTATCAGGTCGCCCCTCGCTCTACGTCTCTCAAGGGAGTGCAAATTAAGATGCTTTAACCTGTCTCTATACTCAAGGTTCCTAATGCCCGGGATTAGTCTTGTCATTCTCCTCTGATAGATACAACACACACACACACACACACACACACATACATACACACACACACACACACATACATACACACACACACACATACACACACACACACATAAACACACACACACACACACACACACACACACACCAGTACCAGTCAGGAAGAATATATTGTGTTCCTTGTGACTTCCATGTACGTGTTTTGACTTTTATCTTAACTAGTACGCCTGACCTTTTGACTTTACGTCTTTACTTTTGACTTCCATGCCCATCGTTTGACAGTCATGTTTTGACTTCTACCGTAACCATAGCCTTTTGTCTTCCCCATTCCTACCCGGGTAACCTTGACTTCCTCTTCCTTCTCCTCTTCTTCCTCTTCCCCTTTCTTCACCACCACCTCCCTCCTCCACCTCCCCACCATCCCCTCCTCCACCCCGTCTCCCCCTACCCCCCCTCCTCCGTGTCATGCAGTCAGGCAACAAGGTTTTAGCCACACTGAAAAATCCCCGGAGCGTCATGACAGCTTCGCGTGGTAGCAGCTTTTACTCTGTGTTTGGCTGTGCCTGACTCCTAGGCCACACGCGAGATGACGTAGTCTGTCTGTTTGTCTCTGTTTGTTTGTGTGTGGGGTGGGTAGGAGGTATAGGTTTGTGTTTAGGTGTTTGTGTGTGTGTATCTGTGTGTTATTGAATGTATGTGTGTGTGTGTGTCTTATTGTGTGTGTGTGTGTGTGTGTGTGTGTGTGTCATAGCCTAAGACAATTTGTTATAATATTTCATTTATCCAGTTAAGGGAAATAAAATTATCGTATGAACCTTATGAGAAGCCTTCCTTAACTCACTAGTTAAGGCACCTCCTCACACCTCCAGTTAAGGGAGGAATGACTTTAGGACTAATACGTGTTCTGTACTGGGAGATGACGTGTTTACCTGGTGGAAAGATCGTTAGTTCCATACCGGTAGTGAACATGTAAGACTCAGATTAATGGTCGCCGCTCTCACATTTAGTTTTCAAGTTGATACATAGTCACACATGTATACATGTACATATTTATACATTTGCTCATATACTCTTTTACCTAACTTATGAACGTACACCTACATATACATATTCATAATTAACACACACTCATATATATATATATATATATATATATATATATATATATATATATATATATATATATATATATATATATATTTATATACGCACATACACACATAAACACACACTCACATACACACACACACCATCGCACAAATCCCCCACACAAACATTTCTGCAACCACCACCACTACTACTGCTAATACCTCCAGCACCACTACTACTACCACCACACACCACTACTATCGCCACCACCACTACTACTACCACCACACACCACTACTATCGCCACCACCACCACCACCACACACCACTACTATCGCCACCACCACCACCACCACCACACACCACTACTATCGCCACCACCACCACCACTACTATCGCCACCACCACCACACACCACTACTATCGCCACCACCACCACCACCACCACCACCACCACCACTACTATCGCCACCACCACCACCACACACCACTACTATCGCCACCACCACCACCACCACACACCACTACTATCGCCACCACCACCACCACCACCACACACCACTACTATCGCCACCACCACACACCACCACACACCACTACTATCGCCACCACCACCACCACCACACACCACTACTATCGCCACCACCACCACCACCACACCACTACTATCGCCACCACCACACACCACCACACACCACTACTATCGCCACCACCACCACCACACACCACTACTATCGCCACCACCACCACACACCACCACACACCACTACTATCGCCACCACCACCACCACCACACACACCACTACTATCGCCACCACCACCACCACCACACACCACTACTATCGCCACCACCACCACCACACACCACTACTATCGCCACCACCACCACCACCACACACCACCACACACCACTACTATCGCCACCACCACCACCACCACCACACACCACTACTATCGCCACCACCACCACCACCACACACCACTACTATCGCCACCACCACACACCACCACCACACACCACCACACACCACTACTATCGCCACCACCACCACCACCACCACACACCACTACTATCGCCACCACCACCACCACCACACACCACTACTAACGCCACCACCACCACACACCACTACTATCGCCACCACCACCACACACCACTACTATCGCCACCACCACCACCACACACCACTACTATCGCCACCACCACCACACACCACTACTATCGCCACCACCACCACACACCACTACTATCGCCACCACCACCACACACCACTACTATCGCCACCACCACCACACACCACTACTATCGCCACCACCACCACACACCACTACTATCGCCACCACCACCACACACCACTACTATCGCCACCACCACCACCACCACACACCACTACTATCGCCACCACCACCACCACCACACCACCACACACCACTACTATCGCCACCACCACACACCACCACACACCACTACTATCGCCACCACCACCACCACCACACACCACTACAATCGCCACCACCACCACCACCACACACCACTACTATCGCCACCACCACACACCACCACACACCACTACTATCGCCACCACCACCACACACCACTACTATCGCCACCACCACCACACACCACTACTATCGCCACCACCACACACCACCACACACCACTACTATCGCCACCACCACCACCACACACCACTACTATCGCCACCACCACCACCACCACCACACACCACTACTATCGCCACCACCACACACCACCACACACCACTACTATCGCCACCACACCACCACACACCACCACACACCACTACTATCGCCACCACCACCACCACACACCACTACTATCGCCACCACCACCACCACACCACCACACACCACCACACACCACTACTATCGCCACCACCACACACCACTACTATCGCCACCACCACACACCACCACCACACACCACCACACACCACTACTATCGCCACCACCACCACCACACACCACTACTATCACCACCACACACCACCACACACCACTACTATCGCCACCACCACACACCACCACACACCACTACTATCGCCACCACCACACACCACTACTATCGCCACCACCACACACCACTACTATCGCCACCACCACCACACACCACTACTATCGCCACCACCACCACACACACCACTACTATCGCCACCACCACCACCACACACCACTACTATCGCCACCACCACCACACACCACTACTATCGCCACCACCACCACACACCACTACTATCGCCACCACCACCACCACCACACACCACTACTATCGCCACCACCACCACCACCACACACCACTACTATCGCCACCACCACCACCACACACCACCACACACCACTACTATCGCCACCACCACACACCACCACACACCACTACTATCGCCACCACCACACACCACTACTATCGCCACCACCACACACCACTACTATCACCACCACCACACACCACTACTATCGCCACCACCACCACCACCACACCACTACTATCGCCACCACCACCACACACCACTACTATCGCCACCACCACCACCACACACCACTACTATCGCCACCACCACCACACACCACTACTATCGCCACCACCACCACACACCACCACACACCACTACTATCGCCACCACCACCACACACCACCACACACCACTACTATCGCCACCACCACCACACACCACTACTATCGCCACCACCACCACACACCACTACAATCGGCACCACCACCACCACCACACACCACTACTATCGCCACCACCACCACCACCACACACCACTACAATCGCCACCACCACCACCACCACACACCACTACCATCGCCACCACCACCACACACCACTACTATCGCCACACCACCACACACCACTACTATCGCCACCACCACCACACACCACTACTATCGCCACCACCACCACACACCACTACTATCGCCACCACCACACACCACCACACACCACTACTATCGCCACCACCACCACCACACACCACTACTATCGCCACCACCACACACCACCACACACCACCACACACCACTACTATCGCCACCACCACACCACCACACACCACTACTATCGCCACCACCACCACCACACCACCACACACCACTACTATCGCCACCACCACCACCACACACCACTACTATCGCCACCACCACCACCACCACACACCACCACACACCACTACTATCGCCACCACCACACACCACTACTATCGCCACCACCACACACTACCACCACACACCACCACACACCACTACTATCGCCACCACCACCACCACACACCACTACTATCACCACCACACACCACCACACACCACTACTATCGCCACCACCACCACCACACACCACTACTATCACCACCACACACCACCACACACCACTACTATCGCCACCACCACACACCACCACACACCACTACTATCGCCACCACCACACACCACTACTATCGCCACCACCACACACCACTACTATCGCCACCACCACACACCACCACCACACACCACCACACACCACTACTATCGCCACCACCACACACCACCACACACCACTACTATCGCCACCACCACCACCACCACCACACACCACTACTATCGCCACCACCACCACCACACACCACTACTATCGCCACCACCACCACCACACACCACTACTATCGCCACCACCACCACCACCACCACACACCACCACACACCACTACTATCGCCACCACCACACACCACTACTATCGCCACCACCACACACCACCACCACACACCACCACACACCACTACTATCGCCACCACCACCACCACACACCACTACTATCACCACCACACACCACCACACACCACTACTATCGCCACCACCACACACCACCACACACCACTACTATCGCCACCACCACACACCACTACTATCGCCACCACCACCACACACCACTACTATCGCCACCACCAGCACCACACACCACTACTATCGCCACCACCACCACCACCACCACACACCACCACACACCACTACTATCGCCACCACCACCACACACCACTACTATCGCCACCACCACACACCACCACCACACACCACCACACACCACTACTATCGCCACCACCACCACCACCACACACCACTACTATCGCCACCACCACCACCACCACACACCACTACTATCGCCACCACCACACACCACTACTATCGCCACCACCACCACCACACACCACTACTATCGCCACCACCACACACCACCACACACCACTACTATCGCCACCACCACACACCACTACTATCGCCACCACCACCACCACCACCACATACCACCACACACCACTACTATCGCCACCACCACCACCACACACCACTACTATCGCCACCACCACCACCACACACCAACACACACCACTACTATCGCCACCACCACACACCACCACACACCACTACTATCGCCACCACCACACACCACCACACACCACTACTATCGCCACCACCACACACCACCACCACACACCACCACACACCACTACTATCGCCACCACCACACACCACACACCACTACTATCGCCACCACCACCACCACACACCACTACTATCACCACCACTACCACACACCACCACCACACACCACCACACACCACTACTATCGCCACCACCACCACACACCACTACTATCGCCACTACCACACACCACCACACACCACTACTATCGCCACCACCACACACCACCACACACCACTACTATCGCCACCACCACCACCACCACCACACACCACTACTATCGCCACCACCACACACCACCACACACCACTACTATCGCCACCACCACACACCACCACACACCACTACTATCGCCACCACCACCACCACCACACACCACTACTATCGCCACCACCACACACCACCACACACCACTACTATCGCCACCACCACCACCACCACACACCACTACTATCGCCACCACCACCACACACCACTACTATCGCCACCACCACCACACACCACTACTATCGCCACCACCACCACCACACACCACTACTATCGCCACCACCACCACACACCACTACCATCGCCACCACCACCACACACCACTACTATCGCCACCACCACCACACACCACCACACCACTACTATCGCCACCACCACCACACACCACTACTATCGCCACCACCACCACACACCACTACTATCGCCACCACACCACCACACACCACTACTATCGCCACCACCACCACCACCACACACCACCACACACCACTACTATCGCCACCACCACACACCACACACCACCACACACCACTACTATCGCCACCACCACCACCACCACACACCACTACTATCGCCACCACCACCACCACCACACACCACTACTATCGCCACCACCACACACCACTACTATCGCCACCACCACCACACACCACTACTATCGCCACCACCACCACACACCACTACTATCGCCACCACCACCACACACCACTACTATCGCCACCACCACACACCACCACACACCACTACTATCGCCACCACCACCACCACACACCACTACTATCGCCACCACCACCACCACACACCACCACACACCACTACTATCGCCACCACCACACACCACCACACACCACTACTATCGCCACCACCACCACCACACACCACCACACACCACTACTATCGCCACCACCACCACCACACACCACTACTATCGCCACCACCACCACACACCACCACACACCACTACTATCGCCACCACCACACACCACTACTATCGCCACCACCACACACCACCACCACACACCACCACACACCACTACTATCGCCACCACCACCACCACACACCACTACTATCACCACCACACACCACCACACACCACTACTATCGCCACCACCACACACCACCACACATCACTACTATCGCCACCACCACACACCACTACTATCGCCACCACCACCACACACCACTACTATCGCCACCACCACCACCACACACCACTACTATCGCCACCACCACCACACACCACTACTATCGCCACCACCACCACACACCACTACTATCGCCACCACCACCACACACCACTACTATCGCCACCACCACCACACACCACTACTATCGCCACCACCACACACCACTACTATCGCCACCACCACACACCACTACTATCGCCACCACCACCACCACACACCACCACACACCACTACTATCGCCACCACCACCACCACACACCACTACTATCGCCACCACCACCACACACCACTACTATCGCCACCACCACCACACACCACTACTATCGCCACCACCACCACACACCACTACTATCGCCACCACCACCACCACCACACACCACTACTATCGCCACCACCACCACCACCACACACCACCACACACCACTACTATCGCCACCACCACACACCACCACACACCACTACTATCGCCACCACCACACACCACCACACACCACTACTATCGCCACCACTACTATCGCCACCACCACACACCACTACTATCGCCACCACCACACACCACTACTATCGCCACCACCACACACCACTACTATCGCCACCACCACACACCACCACCACACACCACCACACACCACTACTATCGCCACCACCACCACCACCACACACCACTACTATCGCCACCACCACACACCACCACACACCACTACTATCGCCACCACCACCACCACACACCACTACTATCGCCACCACCACCACCACCACACACCACCACACACCACTACTATCGCCACCACCACCACACCACCACACACCACACCACCACCACACACCACCACACACCACTACTATCGCCACCACCACCACCACACACCACTACTATCACCACCACACACCACCACACACCACTACTATCGCCACCACCACACACCACCACACACCACTACTATCGCCACCACCACCACACCACCACTACTATCGCCACCACCACACACCACTACTATCGCACACCACCACCACACACCACTACTATCGCCACCACCACCACACACCACTACTATCGCCACCACCACCACACACCACTACTATCGCCACCACCACCACACACCACTACTATCGCCACCACCACCACCACCACACACCACAACTATCGCCACCACCACCACCACACACCACCACACACCACTACTATCGCCACCACCACACACCACCACACACCACTACTATCGCCACCACCACACACCACCACACACCACTACTATCGCCACCACCACACACCACTACTATCACCACCACCACACACCACTACTATCGCCACCACCACCACCACCACACCACTACTATCGCCACCACCACCACACACCACTACTATCGCCACCACCACCACCACACACCACTACTATCGCCACCACCACCACACACCACTACTATCGCCACCACCACCACACACCACTACTATCGCCACCACCACCACCACACACCACTACTATCGCCACCACCACACCACCACACACCACTACTATCGCCACCACCACACACCACTACTATCGCCACCACCACCACACACCACTACTATCGCCACCACCACCACACACAACTACTATCGCCACCACCACCACCACCACACACCACTACTATCGCCACCACCACCACACACCACCACACACCACTACTATCGCCACCACCACCACCACACACCACCACACACCACTACTATCGCCACCACCACACACCACCACACACCACTACTATCGCCACCACCACACACCACTACTATCGCCACCACCACCACCACCACCACACACCACTACTATCGCCACCACCACACACCACTACTATCGCCACCACCACCACCACCACACACCACTACTATCGCCACCACCACACACCACTACTATCGCCACCACCACCACCACCACACACCACTACTATCGCCACCACCACACACCACTACTATCGCCACCACCACACACCACTACTATCGCCACCACCACCACCACACACCACCACACACCACTACTATCGCCACCACCACCACCACACACCACCACACACCACTACTATCGCCACCACCACCACCACACACCACCACACACCACTACTATCGCCACCACCACCACACACCACTACTATCGTACCCTACCTGCCATACAACAGCTAACCCGCCAATGTACTGACAGACTGAGACCTCTTAGAAGTGTAGCGGGGTACAGCCCGCACTATGGTGCTAATATTAGAATTGTTAAAACAATGTACCTAGGCTATATAAGATCTCTGATAGATTACCACGCACCAGCCCTGGTCATTCGTGACGGGAAAGGCGTTGACAAGCTCGAGAAAATGCAAAATAAAGCCCTCAGAATTATCCTAGGATGTCCCATGAGCACTAAAGTACTTAATATGAGGAAAGAACTAGGTATACCCAGTGTTAAAGATAGAATAATTGAAGTCAACCTCATGATAGCCCTGAGGCTTCTGCGTGGTGATCCTGACAACATTGCTTCCTTAAAATTGCTAGAATGTATGAACCATGGGACTACTGAGTCTAAATGGATCCAAACTACAGCTACACATATGAAGATATTTGGACTAGACCACCTGTACAAAGTTGAGACACAACAGCGCTTCCTGCCACCCTGGCGGACAGTTCCCTTCGATATCACAATACCGACGTATCCGCCTAAAAAATTAATTATACAAAGCATTTATCTCCAACACACTGCCAAATTGAGAGCTCTTGAACACATACACACTCTACAGACTGATGATAATATCACACAGACCATCTACACTGATGGGTCTCTAAACACCGCCTGTGGGAGGGCTGGAAGTGCTATTGTTGTGACTCAACCTGACGGTAATATAATTGAGAAAGGAGTTAGAATTAACAACTGGGCATCCACTCTACAAACTGAATTAGTTGCCATACTCACAGCTATTAAATTCATTGAAACCACTGTTACTGACAGTCTCATCATCACTGACTCTCTATCCTCACTACTTGCCCTTGGTACCCTCGACTCAGGTTGTCACGCTCTTGTCTCTGAAGCCAGACACAAATATGCGTGCCTTGTTGACCGGGGTGTCAGGGTCAAACTGTTGTGGATCCCCTCTCACATAGGCCTCATAAAACATGACAGAGTTGATGCCCTCGCCAAACTCGCGTCTAACAAAGACACCGTTGAATACAATTTGGGTCTGTCAAAAAGAACCCTTAAAACTGTAATTAGGAAAGAACTTATTGATGAGTTTGACGCAAGTAGACAAGTGCAAACAGGCACTAGTCAATCCATAGTTTACCATGATGAGATGTATCAAGTGAAACATGTTTATGGAGCAAGTAACAAGATCACTAGATTACAAGATGATGTAACAGCTAGATTAAGGTTAGGATATAAGTACCTTTGGCAGTATGTTCCTCAAGCAGATGTAAACAAAACTAAATGTAAAGTGTGTGGCCATACATATGGCCACACACTTGAACACTACGTCCTCGACTGTGTGAAGATAGAACCTTTTAGGGACAGGTCCAAGCACACTGTGTGTGAAATGGCACAACACTTCATCTCTAATGGCAAGATAGCCGACATATTAAGATTGTATCCACTTTTTTGCACTTAGTATCTATGTCAGTTCTCATGTACAGAACCAAATACGCAATGTGCTTGACTACCTCCCACGTAAATGTGAATAACAAAGTGTGAGGCCAGACATACTGCCTCACACGCCTGTTCTCACGCATTTGTGAATAAGTTACCCTTTATGTATAGAACTAAACAAATAATGTAAATGAAATACTGTGTAACTTTCAGTGCCATAATATCCTGACAACCGGGGTTAATTATTATGACCCTTTGTAAACCCTACTCTGTAATCCTTTTGCGCTACCGCTCACAGGATGAGTGTGGGGTGCACAATAAAGTAGCCGCTGCAAGCGGCAAAATCAAAAATCAATATCGCCACCACCACACACCACTACTATCGCCACCACCACACACCACTACTATCGCCACCACCACCACCACCACACACCACTACTATCGCCACCACCACACACCACTACTATCGCCACCACCACCACCACCACCACCACCACCACACACCACTACAATCGCCACCACCACCACCACACACCACTACTATCGCCACCACCACCACACCACTACTATCGCCACCACCACCACCACACACCACTACTATCGCCACCACCACCACACACCACTACTATCGCCACCATCACCACCACCACACACCACTACTATCGCCACCACCACCACCACTACTATCGCCACCACCACCACACACCACTACTATCGCCACCACCACCACCACACACCACTACTATCGCCACCACCACCACCACTACTATCGCCACCACCACCACACACCACTACTATCGCCACCACCACCACACACCACTACTATCGCCACCACCACCACACACCACTACTATCGCCACCACCACCACCACACACCACTACTATCACCACCACCACCACCACCACACACCACTACTATCGCCACCACCACCACCACCACCTTCACCTGAGATCCCGTGAGGTGATTAAGCAAGGTGTGTAATCCCCTGGCAGGAGGGATACAGCAGTATTCACCTCAGGAGTACCTCGTGTTAATCCCAGGAGGAGGAGACAAGTATCCACAGGTGTACAAGGTCATTTAGCACCTTGTAATTAGTATTCACATCTAAGATTTATGTTAGGTTAGGTTAGGCAAGGGTTGAGTTGTGTTGGGTTGGTCAGGTCAGGTGAGCTCAAGTTAGGTCAGGTTCGGTTAGGTTCAAATTACTATCAAAAGACGAGTAACAATACATATGCTTACCTTAATATAGCCTATGGTAGTTTTATATTAACAAGAGATTAATAAATATATAGTCATTTAACTACAGCTTATGGTAGTTTTAAGACTAACAAGGTGATTAACATACGTGTCCCTCCCTCCCTCTAACAAACCACAAGAAAACAATCCACCATTCATTACATAATCTACTACCAATTAATTATCTACCTGTGATAATTAATTACTATCCCCCAGGTAGACGGCATTAGGTATATAAGGATATCATAGTGATGTTTCTTGTTATGAAAGTCTTGTTCATTCACGTTTCAATATTCTAGTTGGTTCGTCTGTCTGAATGTCGTGGTGATGCTTTGGTGAGGGAAGGTAGAAGGAAAAATGTTCCTTTGTTTATGGAGGAGCTATTGGTGAAACTACTCCTCGGGGGGGGGGGGGGTGGGAGAAGAGGGGAGAGGAATATAGGAGGAAGAGGAAGGGAGGGAAAGAGAGGAGAGGAGAGGAAAAGGAAGGAAGAAGGAATGGGAAATAATAATAATAACAACAACAAAAACAACAACAATAATAATAATAATAACAAACATAATAATAATAATAACAATAATAATAATAATAATAATAATAATAATAACAATAATAATAATAATAATAATAATAATAATAATAATAATAAAATAACACTAATAATAACAAATAACAATAACAACACTACGTAACATAACAAACTTTTATTATTGTGTCTGAACATTTACCCAGAGACTTTGTTATTATATATTATATATATAGTGAAGAAAAAAAATTTATCATAATAATGAGAATCATCTTTCATCAGAGACCAATTACTTTAAGGAATTACTGTTCTTTATCACAGGCAAGTAGTGTGTGTGTTCTATGAGACCACTAAACACATCCCAACACTATAACAACATTTTCTATCACTAAATTCAAAACAAATATTGTACAACACTCTATCACTCTTTATAAAGGTGATATGTACCCTATAAAAATATTATATACATTATACTTTATGAATTATATAAAAGAAATATTTTTTGTGTTCGTATTAAAAAAAAAAATCTCTCGACATAATTCATGCATAAATTATTATAGCCAGGGATAGGTATATTTATTCCATCTATTTTTGCAACATTAGGATTGAAAGGATTTGCAGTAATCGCTTTCAGTGATGTGTAATCCTTGTTTTATTCCCGTGACCTGATTGGTTAATGTGCTATCATGTGCACGCTAGCCTGTCTGCAACATGTTTTAATAATGATGATAATAATAATAATTTGTGATTGATTGATGTTATGAGAAAATTTAACGTGGTTGATTCACTACTTTAGGAATACCTACTACTACTACTACTACTACTACTACTACTACTACTACTACTACTACCCACCGGTTGTAAATAACACACAGAGACGTAGTTATTTATGACACACGCCACAACACCATCAATCACATGTTAAGGTCACCAACTACCATACAACTGGTTCCGTCAGTGAGAACAAAAACACGACAAAAACAAAACAATTAAACCCCAAACAACAATCAACAACAAACAAACAAAAGATATGAAACAAATAAAAGTTACCAAGTGGACAAACAGTTGTATGCGTCTCCTGTCAGGGGGTTGGAGATCGGGGAAGAGAGGAGACTGAGATAGGGAGGAGACTGAGATAGGGAGGAGACTGAGATAGGGAGGAGACTGAGATAGGGAGGAGACTGAGATAGGGAGGAGACTGAGATAGGGAGGAGACTGAGATAGGGAGGAGACTGAGATAGGGAGGAGACTGAGATAGGGAGGAGACTGAGATAGGGAGGAGACTGATACTCCTTGTAGCAATATGACAGTGACAAGAGATCTTCAGTAACTGTCTAATCATGATTCAGTTGTTGACAGTTCATTAACTAACAGTCTAATGAACTGTCAAGAAGTGAGTGTGAGATATATTTCCCAACTACTGTTACATTAGTACAATGAATCTCTCCGTGTCGTAACAAGCAGTTACTAGGAACTTTATGCAACACTGGTGGACATAAACATATTGTACAATTCATGTCAGGTATAGGTCAGGTCACGTCATGTATAGATCAGGTCATTCAGGTCATGTCAGGTATAGGTCATGGCACGTCAGGTATAGGTTATGTCAGGTCAGGTATAGGTCAGGCCATGTATATGTTAGGTCATGTCGAGTATAGGCCAGGTCAAGTCAGGTATAAGTCATGTCAGGTCAAGTGTAAAAGCTCAACTAACACACAAAAGAAACACAAATTTAAAAACTAAGCTCAAACACAATACTGTCTCATCATCACCCTGCAACACACAACACATTATCACTGCAACACCCGAACACAAACACAGTGGCTAGGATTATGTATTTACGTAATATATGTAACACTGACTAACATATAAACCCATTACTTTAAACACTTGATAACGCATGAGGAACAGTATATACAGCTTAGGTTAGGTTAGGTGTGTTGTATGTCCTTGGGGTACTTTGTCCTAGGAGTGTTTTTGTCCTTGGGGGAGATATTGTCCTCGGAAAGATTTTGTCCAAGGGGGATTTTGATCTAGGAGAGCTTCTGTCCTAGGAGTGATTTTGTCCTAGGAACATAACATAAGAATGGAGGAAACTGCAGCAATAGGCCCATACGAGGCAGTCCCATTTACACCCAGCCCCTATTGCTCATATATCCATCTAACCTATCTTTGAAGCTGTCCAGCGTATTCGAGTTAATGATGATGTTTGGTAACTCGTCCAGTACTCCATTTCCAAACCAATGTTTACCTATTTCGCGCCTAAATCTAAATTTGTCTAATTTAAAACCATTGTTACGAGTTCGCTCCTGGTTGGATAGTTTGAGTACCTTTGTTATATCATCTTTGTTTAGCTCAGACTTTCATTAATACGCCTCGGTCTTATCGCCCCTCACTCTACGTCTCTCGATGGAGTGCAAATTAAGATGCTTTAACCTGCTTCTGTACTCGAGGTTCCTAATGCCCGTGATTAGTCTTGTCATTCTCCTCTGAATTCTTTCTGGGGATTCTATCCATTCTGTGATACGGTGACCAGAACTGAACTGCGTAGTCCATGTGCTGTCTGACAAGATCAAGATATAGTTTTAGGATAACCTCGCTAGTCCTGTTACAAACACTCCTTTGTATGAACCCAAGTACTTGTCTCGAGCTAATACACATTGTTGACTCGGAGGGATTTTGTCCAGCACTCTCCTACTCGTCATCATATAAGTGTAATCTCATTAAAAAGTTTTAGGATACAAGAATAATTATAATCTTGTGAAGAATATTTCAATGTTTAGAAATTTTTCACAATTCTACCTGTCTGTACCTGTTGTCACACCAAATGACGGTGATGAACAAGACATCCAGGTAACTCTCACTTATTGACTTACCTGTTGTAATCACTCTAATCTAATGGTAATAAGGTTATGGAGGTGCTATCTACTCTTAGTCGAATTGCCTTCTTTGTGATCATTGTTGGTATAATTATCTGCACTGTATACATTGATTGTATACCTATACTGTTTATAGACATGACAAGTCAGTGAACTTGTATGAAAAATTTACTGTAAATATCTCTCTATCTCTCTCTGTCTGTCTGTCTAGACCACTGGTGGACAACTCGCCAAACCACACTGGTGGATCACTGACCAAGACCACACTGGTCATCACTGGCCAAGACCACACTGGTGGATCACTGGCCTAAGAATACCCAGTATCAAAGATAAAATAATTGAAGTCAATCTCATGATAGCCCTGAGGCTTCTGCGTGGTGATCCTGATAACATTGCTTCTAAGAAACTGCTGGAATATATGAGTCATGAAACTGGTGAATCTAGTGACCCAAACTACCGCTACACACATGAGGATGTTTGGACTAGACCATCTGTACAAGGCTGAGACACACCAGCACTTCCTGCCACCCTGGCGGACAGGTCCCTTCGACATGACAACACCCTCGTACCCGCCTACACGCCTGACCACACACAATCCTTATCTCCAACACATTGCCAAAGTGAGAGCTCTTGACCACACACATAACCTGCAGACTGAAGATAACATCACACAGACCATCACTGGCCAAGACCACACTGGTGGATCACTGGCCAAGACGTTACTCTAAACAGTTAAATTTTTCCTTTTGTTGGTCAAGTCAACATTTAGGACCATTTAGGGATACAGGTCAGGCGCCGCCATCTTGTTGACGTCCCGGGTCACGACATGGCCGGCCGCCCACAGTACCACAACACGGAGGAGGGCGGAGGCACTCATCACCCATGACCAGTAATCAGTGATGAGAGCAACACAAAATATAATTAAGATATAAATATTTGAGATATGTAACGAATTTACACACTTGGCCACAGTACGACTGATAAGGGAGGGGGGGGGGGGGGGAATTGATGTATTTCTAGGTGATGAACTAAAATGAAGCGAGAATATTGCTGTGACAAACATGCAAGTGCCCCTACATTTAGGTGATCACAAAAACATCTAATAACTAATGTGACCTTCTCTAGCCTACTACACTCTAGGTGGCGCCGGGGAAATGCTTCTGGTGGTCATCTTGGTGTGTCCTCCCAGTCCTGGCACCTGGGCATCTCTTGTGTAGGATGACTCTGACGTGTTGTATCAGCTTAAGGACTGTTGACCTCATTGCACAGGGACTAAATACACCCATAAGAGGCCATTTAATAGGTGTTAATAATGTCCTCATACCTGTGGACTGTCCGTGTATCGTACCGTCGTGTGGAGGTGTGCAGTACAGGATGGTTCACTAGGCTGTAGAGAGCCACCCTGTATGTCACCTGTTTCTCGCCCACCCTGTACTGTACTTATCCAGGTGTCAATGCTGTTGTCGTTCGCTTTGCATATGTATTAAATAGGCTGAATAAACTTCTTCAATTGAATAGTTGTGCCCCAACACACTGCCGCCCACACCATGACTGAACCTCCGTCGGCAGAGGTCAATTTCAACAATATTGACGCCAGCATACTTGTGTTGCTCACGTCTCCACACCCCTGCAAGGGTATTGGTAGTCGATACTGTACATCGACTCTCATTTATGAAGACTCAGTCATCTCCAGTTGACGAGAACAGTGTTAACCTGGCAGTCATAACACCTGTGGCCGGTCGTGGGGCCTCGTACCATCATCAGGGGGACGAGTCCTTACTGTCTGGTGGTCTAACAGAGCCGCTACGAGGATGACCTGTAGTCTGGCGATCCGGATGAGGCAGTGGCCTTACCCAGGAGTGATCGGGGGTGTAGGACCCGTCCTCCAGGTGCCTCCTACACACCTGGAGACACATCAGTCCCTTAGGCCACCACTCTGACGGTCACCATCTGTCAGCCACTACAACGCCCTGACAACTTCATCTTGGTCTAGATATCGTCTGACACCATTAACCAACATCGAGCAGCCAAGATGGTGGATGAGAAGTTGAGGCGGGGATAACTCCTTCTGCCGGAGCCTGACACCACTGTCCTGTAGGGGTGATCAGACACAAGGATGCCTGACGGGGTCTTGTGTAGTTCATCCAACCCTTCAGGTAGTTATCCTGGTCTTCATCTACGGTGGTTCATGTGTGACACAAACAAACAATGCTCTTTTAATTTATTTTTAACACGTATATGCGGCACAGGTGTTCAGGCGTCTTAAGATGGGAGTTTTGGCGTATAATTTATTTCTATTTGCAGCTAATGCCATTTACCATCTTGAAATTTGGTCTATGGAATAAACTTCACATTACGCCAGGCTGTGTGTGTCTGTTTGTGTCTATATGCCTAGTCGGGGGAGTGTCTGGCTGAAGCTTCATCCATTGTCGTAGCTCTCAGGACTCCAAATGGAAACCTAACGACTCTCTGTTGTTTCTCTTAATGTGAAAATACCAGATGACGACAGCCACGCCCAGCCTCGTGACAACACCTGAAGCTACACGTGTCAGGGTTGAGATTTGTTCAGGTGTTTCATAAGGATTTTTTTCTCGGGTTGTTTGTACACCTGTAAGTCATTAATTCATACATCCATCAGGTCATTCAACAAACCACAGGAGAGAAATAGATTAAACGAATCTTACGTTACTGGTTTTAAGGAAGGAAACAAAATGGCGGAAGATACAGTGTCCTAATACCTGCTTATTACCTGTTGATATGATCGCATTCTTCATATCAGTACACGAATACAAAAAATCTTGCTGTAATTATCAAATACAAATAGGTGGTGTATGCTTACGTTATAATACAGTACAATACAATATACACCAGTACAGGTATACTCTAACACCTGCCACCGTCACAGGTGTGGAAATTGAAGGCTGGTACACAGGTGTCTTCCTCCTACTTGTGTTCATTGTCCTCTTGTCCTGCTAGATATTAATTATTTTGTTATTGTTTATCATCTTGCTGTAGTTGTCGTGGGAACATTATTTCAGCGTTTATGAAATATTTACAAAGCAATACCTGTCTTTATCCAATTAATATGTATAGAGTAATATTTGTCTTTGATCAATATTTCTAGAACGTCTGTCAAGCATTCAACAACATGTAGGCTTAGATCAGGACTTTTATCATCCCAGTGTGATCAGCGGAAAGTGATCAGCATAGTTTAATCATCGTCGTCTGATCACTCTCATGAGATCAGTTTTGAGGTCTCCATCTAGTTGTAAACATTACCTCAGTCTGAAGATTTTTGTAGTCCTCGTTATCCTGAACAGCAACAACAACAACAACACAAACAACTGGTTAATGGACAGATTACAACATTATCCCATAACCACCACCACCACCACCACAACCACCACCACCACCACAACAACCACCACCACCACAACAACCACCACCACCACAACACCACCACCACAACAACCACAACCACCACAACAACAACAACAACCACAACAACAACAACAACACAAACGAGAAACAACTGACTGATGAGCAATACGACACTTCCTCTCAGTGACCTCCCAACCACAACTTCCTCAATTCACATCACTGTTGTTTTCTGGCCACGATTATTTCTTTGATTACTTTTCACACATACCTGAGCGGAACTAACCCCCCCTTCATACAGGTGAGGTGGAAGCCTACGGGAAGATGGTTGAACAGGGCTTCATGGTGTGGTCTTCATGGTGAGATCAGTGTAATGTGGTCAACGTATTGTGGTCAGGTAGATATTCATTATTTATTTTATCGCTGCGAGTAACGTTACACACCTGTCACACACCTGTCACACATTTGTCATACACTTGTCTCGGTTATCTCACCTCTGCTACCTGTACGTTGAGTCTTGATTCAGTAATATACACCTGTGTCTTGGAGTCTTGAGCTGAGGTATGCTGGTGAAGACAATATTGAGTGTTGTGTTTCCTGTCAGTAGAGCTTCTGTATCTGCCCTGCCCTGATCTGATCTGATCTGATCCTGCCCTGCCCTGCCCTGCCCTCCCCTGCCCTCCCCTGCCCTGCCCTGCCCTGATCTGATCCTGCCCTGCCCTGCCCTCCCCTACCCTGATCTGATCCTGCCCTGCCCTGCCCTCCCCTACCCTGATCTGATCCTGCCCTGCCCTGCTCTACCCTGCCCTGCCCTGCACTTGCCCTGATCTGATCCTGCCCTGCCGTGCACTTGCCCTGATCTGATCCTGCCCTGCCCTGCCCTACCCTACCCTGATCCTGCCCTGCCCTACCCTGATCTGATCCTGCCCTGCCCTGCCCTGCACTTGCCCTGATCTGATCCTGCCCTGCCCTGACCCTGCCCTGCCCCTGACCTGACCCTGCCCTGATCTGATCCTGCCCTGCCCTGCCATGACCTGACCTGATCCTGCCCTGCCCTGCCCTTAGGTTGGTTCTAGGAGCGGGTGTTGTAGTAGAGTGTTTTGATAACCTCTACTGCTTGTTATGACGCTGTGAGGTTTAGTGTAGTCATAAAGGTAGTAGTTGGGATGTGTAGTTACCTCACCGGCCGCAGTCATCACAGTGTCATTAAGCAATATGTGTTAAATTCACAAGAAAAAAGTCCAACAGGAACTGGGCATTATAAGAAGTGTGGAATTAAACCACATGTTTACACAAGTACTGTATACAAGACAAATTTAAGTGACCTATTGGGTGAAAATGTATATTACTGAGCGTAGTTAAATATATTTCACTTTCAACAATACAAAGGAAATGGTTACTTAAGACTCGTAGGGAAGCTTTGTGTAATCTGGTTCAAATTTGGTAGATGCTGCTCCCATAAGTTCCTTTGTGTTAGTGAGCGGTAGTGTACTTGTTCTTATCGTAAGTCTGCTGGCAACATTGAAACACAACGAAGTCTACTGGTGTCTCTGTTATGTGATGCACTTTTTTTTCCCCCAAATTCCACTAATGACTCTGTAGGTCCAGGATCTACAACTGTGCATCACCAAGACCTGCCTCGTCAAACACAACAACAACAACAACACAAACGAGAAACAACTGACTGATGAGCAATACGACACTTCCTCTCAGTGACCTCCCAACCACAACTTCCTCAATTCACATCACTGTTGTTTTCTGGCCACGATTATTTCTTTGATTACTTTTCACACATACCTGAGCGGAACTAACCCCCCCTTCATACAGGTGAGGTGGAAGCCTACGGGAAGATGGTTGAACAGGGCTTCATGGTGTGGTCTTCATGGTGAGATCAGTGTAATGTGGTCAACGTATTGTGGTCAGGTAGATATTCATTATTTATTTTATCGCTGCGAGTAACGTTACACACCTGTCACACACCTGTCACACATTTGTCATACACTTGTCTCGGTTATCTCACCTCTGCTACCTGTACGTTGAGTCTTGATTCAGTAATATACACCTGTGTCTTGGAGTCTTGAGCTGAGGTATGCTGGTGAAGACAATATTGAGTGTTGTGTTTCCTGTCAGTAGAGCTTCTGTATCTGCCCTGCCCTGATCTGATCTGATCTGATCCTGCCCTGCCCTGCCCTGCCCTGCCCTCCCCTGCCCTCCCCTGCCCTGCCCTGCCCTGATCTGATCCTGCCCTGCCCTGCCCTCCCCTCCCCTACCCTGATCTGATCCTGCCCTGCCCTGCCCTCCCCTACCCTGATCTGATCCTGCCCTGCCCTGCTCTACCCTGCCCTGCCCTGCACTTGCCCTGATCTGATCCTGCCCTGTCGTGCACTTGCCCTGATCTGATCCTGCCCTGCCCTGCCCTACCCTACCCTGATCCTGCCCTGCCCTACCCTGATCTGATCCTGCCCTGCCCTGCCCTGCCCTGCCCTGCACTTGCCCTGATCTGATCCTGCCCTGCCCTGACCCTGCCCTGCCCCTGACCTGACCCTGCCCTGATCTGATCCTGCCCTGCCCTGCCATGACCTGACCTGATCCTGCCCTGCCCTGCCCTGCCCTTAGGTTGGTTCTAGGAGCGGGTGTTGTAGTAGAGTGTTTTGATAACCTCTACTGCTTGTTATGACGCTGTGAGGTTTAGTGTAGTCATAAAGGTAGTAGTTGGGATGTGTAGTTACCTCACCGGCCGCAGTCATCACAGTGTCATTAAGCAATATGTGTTAAATTCACAAGAAAAAAGTCCAACAGGAACTGGGCATTATAAGAAGTGTGGAATTAAACCACATGTTTACACAAGTACTGTATACAAGACAAATTTAAGTGACCTATTGGGTGAAAATGTATATTACTGAGCGTAGTTAAATATATTTCACTTTCAACAATACAAAGGAAATGGTTACTTAAGACTCGTAGGGAAGCTTTGTGTAATCTGGTTCAAATTTGGTAGATGCTGCTCCCATAAGTTCCTTTGTGTTAGTGAGCGGTAGTGTACTTGTTCTTATCGTAAGTCTGCTGGCAACATTGAAACACAACGAAGTCTACTGGTGTCTCTGTTATGTGATGCACTTTTTTTTCCCCCAAATTCCACTAATGACTCTGTAGGTCCAGGATCTACAACTGTGCATCACCAAGACCTGCCTCGTCAATATATCGTTAAAAAAAATCATGGACTTGAAACAAATGGGGGCAAAATTATCTTATTCTGAATCTCCAAAAAAAAAAAACCCTGTGAATTTGGGCTGTTATCATTACACGCATTGAGTGTGTGTGTGTGTGTGTGTGTTATCAGCTGCCAGGTGTAATGTTTCTCAGTGTAACAAAGAGTACCACATTTGGTTGCATCAAGTGTTCAAACAACCTCATCTTACTTTATCAACTGAGGCGGCCACTCATCACATATTTTGGATGCCGTCATGACGGCCGCAAATGCATGCAACCGGAAATAGAAAGGTTGCGGACCTTTGGTGTAGAATAATACTGTACTGACACTTGTCTGTCGTGTGGATGTGTATCTGTGTCCAGAAACTTCTTAACTCTGTCTTAAAACTGTGTTGGTGTCGCGTCACCAGTTTAGTTTGTTCATACAAACTCAGCATCCTCCAGATATACAATAAATATACAAAATGAAATTCAGTCAAGATCTATTTCTAAGAATGATTCAAGAGACAATTGGTTTATATTTTCACGAAATTGTTCTGAAGGTTGTGACTCCATATTACAGGTTATATATACATGAACACCTTCGGAAGTGTCTGTTATTCCTGGACCAGTAGTCAGAAATCTACAGCGGGATCTGGTAAGGAAAACTGTACCCACCCCCACGCTCCCTCCCCACCCCCACGCTCCCTCCCCACCCCCACGCTCCTTCCATCCACGCTCTCCCCTACCCTCCACGCATTCTCCCTACCCTCACGTTCTCTCCCTCCATGCCCGCTCTCTCCCTACCTCCACATTCTCTCCCTCCCTCCCCGCTCTCTCCCTCCCTCCCCGCTCTCTCCCTCCCTTGACGTTATCTCCCTCCCTTGACGTTTTCTCCCTTCCTTGACGTTCTCTCCCTCCTTCCACATTCTGTCTCTCCCTCTACGCTCCCTCCCTCCGTCTACACTTCCTCCCTCCCTTCCACGCTCACTTCCGATGTACCCACCTTTGCTAGCCACCCTATCTCCCTCGCCAACACTTCCCTCCCTTCCCCCTCATCATGCTTCCTCCCCCTCCATCAGTTCCCCTCCCCCCACCAGACCCCCATTCCTGTCGATAAATCTACACTCCATACTGTATTATTAAACAGATTTCGTGAATTAGATCCCATGCAACATTTAAATATACAGGGTATATATTTTTTTAACCTCGCTAAAATTGGAGGTTTGTATCGTCAATGGACAGCATTTGTTAATATCCAGCCAAATGTTACTGGGTTAACCTGAGCTTGGAGGGAAAATAATGTCACTTAGTCTGTATGTGATGATTTTTTTTCCTCGATAAGTTGTTCTAAGGTTAATATTTGGTGATGATAATAAATGTTTGCGTAAATTGGCGGTGGTTTAGGTTTTTGTTTTCTGTCGTCTTTTTTTTATTCTTTATCATGTAAGTTATTATTTTTCATCTTTTATTTTTGGTGAATTCAGTGTGAAATTTTATATAAATATTAATTTTTTTATGTAAATTACCATTTGATATGTTCAGTAATTTATATAAATTCTTATGATATTCGTTATATAAATTAAGTGATTTTATAGATAATTTTGTGTAGAATGTTATTTTGTATGTTCATTATTCTATATAAACTGCCATTTGTATAATTTAGTATGTGGGGTTTATTTCAGTGAGCCGCTGCAGCTTGTTCATAATCATTTCATTTGTACCAAAACAACATTATAGGACCGGTGATGTCCCCAGGGCAACATTATTAAGTGATAAACCTGGTTCAAAATACTCTATAGTATAAGAAACACACACACAGGTAAACAGAACACGTAACCTTATTAATCACCCAGGTGTATCGAGGAAGTTATACTGTAGTGCAGAAACTTGTTAATTGTATGGAAGGTTTTTGTTTTTCTATTTGCTGATCAAGGACTTGTATTGGTATTACACAGTTAAATTTGGTAAAGAGCATTTAACCGTATACGCTCATAATGATTAGTCACATTGGTTCTCAAATACACTCTCTCTCTCTCTCTCTCTCTCTCTCTCTCTCTCTCTCTCTCTCTCTCTCTCTCTCTCTCTCTTGTACGTACGTGTGTCTGTGTATGCATGATTACCTTTAAAAAATGATGTCCTTCCACAAACGATAATAAATGACTCCCGTATATGACCCTTTGAGCAAGACACGCTGCTGTGTAACTTCTTAATAATAACCCGCTCCACACTTTATATTCACCTCTCCTCATCTGTTTTCCTAACCCTCATCTCGTCCAAAGTTGGGTTTCCTAAGGACACATTTTCGTACATTTCAACTCATCCCATGGAGGACGGAACACCTCCCAGGTTCGCCACGTCTCTCTCTGCCAGCCCCTAGATCTGTACCGGGCGTCTCACGGGCGACTGTACTTAAGCATGCCCATTAGGGTGTGTCATACGGAGGCGAATTTTTTTTGTTTGAGTTTGAAAAATCGGCCCATGGTATTAATGATGTAGTTCTATGTGCAGAATCATGTGATATCTTCAGATTTGAAAAGTTTTCATTTTTGCTTGGTAAATTTTAACTTGAAATCTTATGAAAATTCAGTATTCCCACCCTTTTACCAACACCACTAAATAGCTTATTTAAAGCAAAGTAAATGTATCAGGTTAATTTATTAGGATGAAAATGATCCAGAATAGTGAAACGAATGATCTTGACACATTTATTAAATTTAATATTCCTTTAGAAAACAAAATCATCAAATACAAAAACCGGTTTTACTACTACGACCCGGTGTTGCTGCACACCATAGAGAACATGTCTTTCTTGCTTCTGTTTCTACTCATCACCTCCCTGCTGACCACCTGAGCTCGGATGTAGCCTTCCCTCCTCTCCTGGCTGTACACGTGACTGCTGGCCTCGCTCACTTGCTGTACACAACGCTCTATACTCTGGGTGTGCGAGGGCCAGGCAGGGACATGCATGGGGTTGTCCAGGAAAGCTCTGACTTGAACATTGGTGAGGCTGCAGGTAAGAGGGGGCTCACTGCCAGCCTGGATGTTATCCAGATCTATGAGATCAGTGAGGGTCTTGGCACCTAGATTGACTTCAGGAGTCTTCCTGACCCTGAAGGAATCGTCACCAACTGATTGGTCATGCCCAGATCCTCTCATAAGTCTCATATCCAAGATCTTTTTGACTGCCACTCTTCTCTCCTCCTCATCCTTACTGCAGAGCATTGTCTGCAGAACTGCCTCGGGATGAGCATACCAGGAAGATCTCCTCACAGTCTGCTCCACAATCTGAACAACCTTCCTTGGCTGACTCCTCAGGAGCTCAAGCTGGAAGAGAACATGCCTCGGACCTTCGGAAAACGATGACTTGACCTTGGTGTTGAACCAATTTGGCAAGTAGACACTCACGATGAATTGGACAATAAGTCTCAGGTTGTGAAGCTGGTTCCCTTTCAGTTTATGATGAGCGACCCAAATTCTGCAGAACCTGAGAGCCGTTGTGAGCCACCTAGAATGTGAGACTGGACCTATCTGCAGGTAAGCAAGTCTATCAGGCATGACCCCAGTTTTGATGGCACTGCAAATCATGTAACCATAGTACTGGTCAGTACTCAGGTCGTCAATGACAGTATGTGCAAGCTCAACGAGTGGAGGGCCAACTGTGATTTTTTCAAAGCTCGGATTTATTTCTAACTCAGTGGCAGAGTCCAGCATCTTGCCAAGAGGACCAGACCATCTGTTGTTTGAAAGAGTCTTGCCATCCAGCTCCTGGATCAGATGTCTGAGTGGCAACTCGTTGGTGTGGAGGTCACAAACAATCCAGACCAGCTTCCTCCCAATCTTCCGCTCTATCCACTGTATGACCCCCCCTTGCCACCCTGTGTTCGTGTTGGTGCTGTCCCCTCCAATGGCCTGCAGGGTCTGGTCTACGTTCCTCTCTCTGAGCCAGTTCACAATGTTATCTGCCACTATCTCAGCTGGTTTCCTGATGTCATCTTTCTCTGGAGTGAAATGCCACAAATACTTCCCTCCTGGTTCACTGCAGCAGGAGTAGTGTTCCTCCTTCACCATGGCAGGGAACAACTTGTCAGAATCTCCAACTTTCATGAACACTTTAGTGTCATCCCTTCTCCCATCAAAGAACAAACAATTGATTCCATTTTCTCTTATCCCCTTATCAAACTCCTCTTCTAGGTTACTGACAAGTTTCTCCTGAGCTCTCCTTACTTTGTTATGATCTATCACCAGGTGAACATCATCAGGTGTTATCAAACCACCGTCAATCCAGGCAGCTGTTGCTATCTCTGCAGTTTCTCTGAGACCAGTGTGGTGTCGCATGCTGGCCAGAGCTATGCTCGGGATATCTTTCCTATTTCGAATCTTATGCCTGGAAGGTTTGGGATCATTATTTTCTGGGTTAGGGACAAAGTCACCATTCTCCTGGTCAGCACTCGGATCAGCCATGGGGAAGTCATTAAACTCTGAATCAGCTTGACTCCAATCATCGGCCTTTTTTACCTCACCCTGGGCCTTCTCAAGTCTCTTTTCCTCGGCAACTCTTCTCCTCTTCTGTCTCTCTGTGGCAGCCTCCTGTCTCTTGGACTCCGGAATATCTTGGCTAGAAATCATGAGAGCCCCTATACTGCCAGTCTTCTCTCTCTGTGCTTTGACAAATGCCAGTTCGATCACAGGAATCTTCAGT
This sequence comes from Homarus gammarus, assembly GCA_958450375.1. Classification (NCBI taxonomy): domain Eukaryota; kingdom Metazoa; phylum Arthropoda; class Malacostraca; order Decapoda; family Nephropidae; genus Homarus; species Homarus gammarus. The sequence goes on along the minus strand of CAUDMG010003522.1, from coordinate 58,283 downwards.
TCACGCTTGCAAATACAGGAGATGTGGGCCTCGGATTTAGAGTCACGATCGCATCCAAACTCAGGACAGAGAACAATTGGGCACTTGCAAGTAATTATGTCAAATAACTGGTCCAGTTGCTTGGCAAAGCTGTCCTTAACTGCAAGTTTTCCTCTCCCAAGAGAGATATCTCTTGCCTTTTCCCAACTGGCTAGCAGTCTCTCACTAATCTTCTTCTGACTTGTTATGACTGGAGGCTTGAACTGAGCGTTAGCCAGAGTGTACTGTGCCAAGACAGCTTTGGTCATATCACTGGCAATGTCTTTGTTTGTGTAAGTTCTTTGGTTCTTTTCACTGATTTGCCTGATTAAAACACCGTATCTCAAAGCATCTCTCAATGTAGGCAACTCCGACTTCAGGAGCTCTCTCCCAGACCCAAGATAGTGACTGAGATGGCTGGATTTTTGGTTCCTCGTCCTGACACAAGCAGCCATCGCAAATATTATCAACTTATAAATGCATCAGAATCTGAAACAGAAAAAATATTGTTAGTTGGGTTGTTAAAGAATGAAGTCAGAGAGCAATGTTCACTATTTAATTGTAATGCACTAATGCAGCCGTACGTTAGATTTTCGATAAATTTCACGCTAAAATTTACCTAGCAAAAGGTTGCAAAATATTGAAACTGAAATTATTTTCTGTTTATATACACTAAAATCTACCAAAAATGTGATGGGCCATTAGTTTTAGCTGATCTTCCCTCCTATGACACACCCTATTGTGCAAGTCTTTACCTGCTAGTACACAGTCTCTTCTACATCACAACAAGACTCCTGTTGTGCCTCCTTGTGGCAACACACTGTAACTGGGTGCCTCTTGGACCCAGGCAAGACCAGCAGGGAATCTCAGAGCAACAGTGGGCCCCAGAGGAACGACACATAGGCTCACTGGTTTGTGGACACGTCCTAGCACCTACCAGCCACTGCCCCACTGCCTTGCAGATTAACGTTGGTAGGTAAAGTATAAGGCTACGGCAGTAAACCCCGAACGAAAATTCATTGGTGGAGCCCCACATCAGGCAGACATGCTTACAGGGCTCCAGTAAGACCCCAGCGGCAGTATAAGCGGAATAGCTGACCAAATGGGAACCCAATAACTACACCGGCGGATGTAGGCAATGCATGATGGACAGGCTAATAAGGTGAAACCCAACAAACTGGGCTCTCGGCAGTCTAATGCAACTCGCCCTCTCCCCAGTCGTTGCAACACTTGCACCACTGGATCAGTAAAAGGGAAAGCCAATCAGTGTGGTTGCAACCTGAGCCCCTGCCTCACCACATAAATCAACTCACAGGCATCCATCATCCAGCTCATCATATTTCTCATCATCATCAAAATCCTTATGCCTCCAAAATTCCTATGGCCACAGACGAGACGAGTGGCGACGGGGACACGCAGGGATGACTGCCGGGAGTCTCTTGTCACAACTTTGCATATGGGCGGCATAGATAAGATGGTCGTTTATGCACTGGGATCTAGGCAGCCGTGCAATCCGCTCCTCCCTGTGCAACTGAGCAGTCCTTTCCAGGAGCCACTGTCCTCACCCAACATGGGGAGGGGGCTGGAAAAGGTGCCCTTAACATAGCCTGCCTACAGAACCACCTGACTGGGCAACCACACCCAGTAAGGTCATGCTCATGTGGTCGACAACACCATTATAATCCCAGATCAAATACAAACTATTCAACCTCTTATGGTTGCTGCATGGAATGTCGGGACCCTTCTGGATACTGGCACAAATGCACGTCCTGAAAGAAGAATTACCCTTGTGGCAAAAGAGCTGGTTCGGTATAACATCGACTTAACAGCCAGTGAGTCCCGGCTCCCAGACGAGGGCCAGTTCACAGAATGGGGGTCTGGCTATACCTTCTTCCGGAAGGGTAAGCCAGCTGCGGAGAGAAACCGCATTCCATTACTGAACTTTAGTATGCAGACGACCTCATCCTTGTCGCTCACACTGAACACGACCAACAGGAGATCCTGAACACTTACACAGATGCTTATGCACACTTCAGGTGAATGGACGTCAGACTCGGATTCTCTCTCAGCCTGCCCCTGGTTCAGCCGCACCTCCACCATCCATCCAGCTTAATAGTACTACCCTCTCTAATGTTACCCACTTTCGGCTCCCACCTGTCCATCACCGCGGACATTGATGAAGAGATTCAACATCGGATCAGAAGTGCATCTCAAGCCTTTGGCAGACTCCATACTCGTATCTTCAGCTGTAGGGAACTGAAATTATCCACAAAGCTGCACGTATATCGAGCAGTGGTTTCCCCACCCTACTATATGACAGTGAAACCTAGGTCACATACAGGAGGCACCTCAAGGCACTTGAAAACTTTCACCAACGTAGTCTACGTTCCATCCTCCGAGTTCGCTGGGAAGACAAGAGAACACCAACTGTTGGAGCATCGAGGCTACCATTATCCCTGAACAACTACGTTGGACTGGCCATGTTACCCGCATGGACGACAGTAGACTCCTAAAGCAGCTACTTTACAGTCGCCTAACGAATAGTAAACGTAACGCCGGCGGGCAACTGAAGAGGTATGAGGATAGTCTTAAGACAAACCTGAAAAAGTGCCAAATCGACCCCCTCACCTGGGAGACGATTACTCCACATCGTAACGTTTGGAGGAGCACTACACGAGAAGGTGCCAATATTGTACATTATTTGTAAATCAAGAGACCCATTCCCGAATTATGTACTTGTACATTTTCAGCCTTCCGGCTGCCATGGTTTTTCAATAAACCGTTAATTATTATTATTATTATTATTATTGATTATATTATTATTATTATTATTATTATTATTATTATTATTAGATCTGTGGTGTAATGTCTGCCTGTCTGTCTATATGTTTGTCTGTTTTGGGTTACTTCGTGTTTTTGTATTTGGGTTTTGTTAGTCTATGGGCTTCTAGTAGGGTTACAGGTACCCACTAGCTTAGTTATAGGTAGGCCAGGCTAGTTACAGGTACGTCAGGCTAGTTATAGGTACACCAGGCTAGTTACAGGTACGTCAGGCTAGTTACAGGTACGTCAGGCTAGTTACAGGTACACCAGTTTAGTTACAGTTACACCAGTTTATCTATGAATCAATGATAATTTACTTAATATGAATTACTGTATTTCGCCCCTGAGGAAGAATACTGAGGTGTCTTACGTAAACCTGGATAAGTCTTAATACTCTTTTTTTTTTTTTTTTTTTTTACTATAAAACCCCCCAAAAAGGAGCTAATAGAAACGTTTAACATGGATAAATTACAGCTAATATGAATGGTGATACTGTAAACAAAACTAGGATGATTGTAGCAGCATTAATCATACGCCAGGCAGCATCTCATCAATACCGTACGGTACGGGCTAGTTAGGATTTGCATGCATATAACCAGTTGATGCAACTAGGAATGTTTTATTCTACCCCCAACAGCGTTTTTCTCTCACAACTAAGATTCCTGACGGAGAGATTGACGAAGGCGTTGGTGGGTTTAGTCAGTACTACTAACAGTGTTATCTTAACGGCTGGCAGGTCTCTACTGATACCAAACTGTGGTATTTTAATGTGTAAATTTGCGTGTGTCTTGTGGTCTTATCTTAAGCTTGATCGCTCTCTCTAATTTTTCAAGTTAAGATTAAGTGTTGGTAAGCTTAACATTAAAGAGGTTACTTCTGAAGCTTAAGTCATTTTCTTTAATTGTTTAAGTCTCTCGTCTACCACACATACGCACATACACACACGCACATACATACACGCGCACACACACACACACACACACACACACACACACACACTTATATATGTATATGGATGCATGTTTATACGGTACCTATTTTTTTTAAACAACAAAGACTGAAACATTTTATTGAAAAAACATGAATAAATGAATAAATAAATATATTTTCCTCTGAACCTCCGGGTGACCAAACATAAAATTGATTTTTTCTTCAAATTTTCATAAAATTTCGTTCATTCTTAAGTACAACAACTTTCTTCTCAGCAATCATCTTGTGAGTAACTGAATTGATGGTTGTCCTGGGGTGTTATGTGTCTAATTGATGTTTGAGGTAAAAGGTTGACATTGGATGATGATAATGACTTGTCTTATTTATTAATTGTTAATTGATGGGGTTGATGAGGAGTGTCTAACCAGCTAAATTGATTATAAGTCGTAGTTGATGATGTTGATGTTTGAGATATTAATGATAAGATTAAAGAGGTGGCAACAATACATCACCAACAGCAAAATTATTCCTAAAACAAAATTGAAATACAAAATGCTTATAAATACACAATACAGACAAATACACAATACAGAGTTAAAATACAAAATATGTGTGTGCTTGTGTGCGTATATTGTGTGTGTACTCTATGGTGTATGTGTGTGTGTTTTGACTCTTTTGTGTATGTGTTTATACTATGTGTGTGTATGTACTCTAGTGTGTGTGTGTGTGTGTTTATCATTTATTTACGTTCCATTTGGTTTTTATTTTCGGTCTAAAATATTCATGGATGGTTTTGATATGGGTAATTATACTTATTATTATTATTATTATTATTATTATTATTATAGTAGTAGTAGTAGTAGTAGTAGTAGTAGTAGTTTCGGTCTTTATCAACACTATCCTCTTCACTTTGCTACTACTACTATTACTATCATTATTCTTAATAGTAGTAGTAACTTGAGTCTGTATTAACACACTAACAATTATCATCATCAATATTTTTACCATTATTATTATTACTAAGATCATTATTCTTGAGGCGGGTGCTTCCCCTGAGCGACGGAAGAACCTGTGTGTTCAGAAGACATTTACCGTAATTAGCAATAAGTTTTCTTGGCCCGGCGTAGTTGTGCCTCAGGGAAAACTTGTCCTGCTTCTTGTTAGCCATCTTACCTAATTTTTCCTCGGGGAAAATGTGAGGCACTTCTGCGAAACTGTTTTCCCCGTAGCATTCTTTTATTCTGCTTTCTTCGTATTTTTCTTTCTTTCTTTCTTTCAAATTTATTGCTATCTTTTCTCTTCTTAGTGATTTCTTTCTTTTTGTTTCTTAATTTATTTTTTTATTGATTTAGTTTTTGTTCTTTGTAAATATATTTGTTTTCCGTTCTTTTCTTCCCCTTTTCTCCCTTTTCTTTGTAATTTAATCTTCTTTTGTGTGCTATTTCTTCTTCCTCTCATTTGTCATTTTCTTTGTAATTTCTTCTTAATATTCTTCTCCATTATTTATTATTATGTGTCGCGTATTCTTGTTCGTATTCGTAATGTTCACATCATCACTTACCCCTTAATGTCATCATCACTTAGCCCTTAATGACATCATCACCTAGCCATTAATGACATCACCACCCACTCCTTAATTACATCACCACCCACCCTTAAATGACATCACCACCCACCCTTAAATGACATCACCTCCCACCCTTAAATGACATCACCTCCCACCCTTAAATGACATCACCTAGACATTAATAATAATAATAATAATAATAATAATAATAACAATAATAATAATGGTTGCCCCTCGTGTAACAAGGATGGCCGGCCCAAGGGCCACCTAGGCGTGAATTTGTTTAAGGTGTAGAAACTGTCGCCAACACAACAACCACACCCTCAGATAACGAGGTGCATGACCCAGTGTCAAGGAATAGTCCGAGAAGACCGGACAACTCGTCAACTGCACTGGCTAACTATTACCCCGGAACACGATCCACAAATCCATTAACATCCAGGTCCCCAATTACTGGTGGGTAGACAGAGGCAGGGATCGAACCCAGGTCCGCTCGCTTATGAGGCGAGCATACTGACCATTACACTACCCCTTAATAACAGCACCACCCATCCCTTAATGACATCGCCTCCCACCCCTTAATGACATCGCCTCCCACCCCTTAATGACATCACCACCCACCCTTTAATGACATCGCCTTCCACCCCCTGAATGACATCACCACCCACCCCTTAATGACGTCAACATCCACCCCTTCATGACATCATCAGCCACCCCTTCATGACATCACCAGCCACCCCTTCATAACATCACCAGCCACCCCTTAATGACATCACTAGCCACCCCTTAATAACATTACCACCCACCCCTTAATGACATCACCAGCCACCCCTTCATGACATCACCAGCCACCCCTTAATAACATTACCACCCACCCCTTAATGACATTACCACCCACCCCTTAATGACATCATCAGCCACCCCTTCATGACATCACCAGCCACCCCTTAATAACATTACCACCCACCCCTTAATGACATTACCACCTACCCCTTAATAACATTACCACCCACCCCTTAATGACATCACCAGCCACCCCCTTAATGACATCATCACGCACCCCTTAATGAATTAGATGGAATGAATTCTGGAGCAAATTGTGAATTATTTTAGTGAGTGAATTACCGAGTTAACTATTGAATTAATTATTGTTAGTGAGTTATTGAGTTATGTCAATGATTCAGTATTTAATAATTTATCCATTTAATTATTAATTCAATAATTTATACCTCAGTAATTTACTCAATAACTCATTAACCCAATAATACACACACACACACACACACACACACACACATCAAAAGATAAATTGTCAAGGTCAAGGGATTATATCATCATACTCAAGAGGTTATATCATCATACTCAAGAATTATATCATCATACTCAAGAGGTTATATCATCATAATCAAGAGGATATATCATCATAAGCAAAGAGTAATATCATCATACTCAAGAAGTTATATCATCATACTCAAGAGGTTATATCATCATACTCAAGAAGTTATATCATCATACTCAAGAGGTTATATCATCATAATCAAGAGTAATACCATCATACTCAAGAAGTTATATCATTATACTCAAGAGGATATATCATCATAAGCAAAGAGTAACATCATCATACTCAAGAAGTTATATCATCATACTCAAGAGGTTATATCATCATACTCAAGAAGTTATATCATCATACTCAAGTGGTTATATCATCATACTCGAGGGGTTATATCATCATACTCTAGGGGTTGTATCATCATACTCAAGGGGTTATATCATCATACTCAAGTGGTTATATCAGCATACTCAAGAGGTTATATCATCATACTCACGAGGTTATATCATCATAATCAAGAGTAATATCATCATACTCAAGAAGTTATATCATCATATTCAAGGGGTTATATCATCATACTCAAGGGGTTATATCATCTTACTCATGAGTAATATCATCATAATCAAGAGTAATATCATCATACTCAAGTGGTTATATCATCATACTCCAGGGGTTATATCATCATACTCAAGAGGTTATATCATACTCCAGGGGCTATATCATCATATTCAAGAGGTTATATCATCATACTCAAGAGGTTATATCATCATACTCAAGAGGTTATATCATCATACTCCAGGGGTTATATCATCATACTCAAGAGGTTATATCATCATACTCAAGGGGTTATATCATCATAATCAAGAGTAATATCATCATACTCAAGAGGTTATATCATCACACTCAAGGGGTTATATCATCTTACTCATGGGGTTATATTATCATACTCAAGGGGTTATATCATCATAATCAAGAGTAATATCATCATACTCAAGGGGTTATATCATCATACTCAAGGGGTTATATCATCATACTCAAGGGGTTATATCATCTTACTCATGGGGTTATATTATCATACTCAAGAGGTTATATCATCATACCCAAGGGGTTATATCATCATAATCAAGAGTAATATCATCATACTCAAGGGGTTATATCATCATACTCAAGAGGTTATATCATCATACTCAAGGGGTTATATCATCATAATCAAGAGTAATATCATCATACTCAAGGGGTTATATCATCATACTCAAGGGGTTATATCATCTTACTCATGGGGTTATATTATCATACTCAAGAGGTTATATCATCATACCCAAGGGGTTATATCATCATACTCAAGAAGTTATATCATCATACTCAAGAGGTTATATCATCATACTCAACAGGTTATATCATACTCAAGAGGTTATATCATCATATTCCAGTGGTTATATCATCATACTCATGGGTTATATCATCATAGTCTAGGGGTTAAATCATCATACTCAAGAGGTTACATCATCATACTTCAGGGGTTATATCATCATACTCAAGGGGTTATATCATCATACTCAAGGGGTTATATCATCATACTCAAGGGGTTATATCATCTTACTCATGAGTAAAATCATCATACTCAAGAAGTTACATCATCATACTCAAGGGGTTATATCATCATACTCAAGGGGTTATATCATCATACTCATGAGTAATATCATCATAATCAAGAGTAATATCATCATACTCAAGTGGTTATATCATCATACTCCAGGGGTTATATCATCATACTCAAGAGGTTATATCATACTCCAGGGGCTATATCATCATATTCAAGAGGTTATATCATCATACTCAAGAGGTTATATCATCATACTCAAGAGGTTATATCATCATACTCCAGGGGTTATATCATCATACTCAAGAGGTTATATCATCATACTCAAGGGGTTATATCATCATAATCAAGAGTAATATCATCATACTCAAGAGGTTATATCATCATACTCAAGGGGTTATATCATCTTACTCATGGGGTTATACTATCATACTCAAGAGGTTATATCATCATACCCAAGGGGTTATATCATCATACTCAAGGGGTTATATCATCATAATCAAGAGTAATATCATCATACTCAAGAGGTTATATCATCATACTCAAGGGGTTATATCATCTTACTCATGGGGTTATATTATCATACTCAAGAGGTTATATCATCATACCCAAGGGGTTATATCATCATACTCAAGGGGTTATATCATCATAATCAAGAGTAATATCATCACACTCAAGGGGTTATATCATCATACTCAAGGGGTTATATCATCATAATCAAGAGGTTATATCACCATACTCCAGGGGTTATATCATCATACTCATGGGTTATATCATCATAGTCTAGGGGTTAAATCATCATACTCAAGAGGTTATATCATCATACTTCAGGGGTTATATCATCATACTCAAGGGGTTATATCATCATACTCAAGGGGTTATATCATCATACTCAAGGGGTTATATCATCTTACTCATGAGTAAAATCATCAGACTCAAGAAGTTACATCATCATACTCAAGGGGTTATATCATCATACTCAAGGGGTTATATCATCATACTCATGAGTAATATCATCATAATCAAGAGTAATATCATCATACTCAAGTGGTTATATCATCATACTCCAGGGGTTATATCATCATACTCAAGAGGTTATATCATCATAATCAAGAGGTTATATCACCATACTCCAGGGGTTATATCATCATACTCATGGGTTATATCATCATAGTCTAGGGGTTAAATCATCATATTCAAGAGGTTATATCATCATACTCAAGAGGTTATATCATCATACTCAAGAGGTTATATCATCATACTCCAGGGGTTATATCATCATACTCAAGAGGTTATATCATCATACTCAAGGGGTTATATCATCATAATCAAGAGTAATATCATCATACTCAAGAGGTTATATCATCATACTCAAGGGGTTATATCATCTTACTCATGGGGTTATATTATCATACTCAAGGGGTTATATCATCATAATCAAGAGTAATATCATCATACTCAAGGGGTTATATCATCATACTCAAGGGGTTATATCATCTTACTCATGGGGTTATATTATCATACTCAAGAGGTTATATCATCATACCCAAGGGGTTATATCATCATACTCAAGGGGTTATATCATCTTACTCAAGAAGTTATATCATCATACTCAAGAAGTTATATCATCATACTCAACAGGTTATATCATACTCAAGAGGTTATATCATCATATTCCAGGGGTTATATCATCATACTCAAGGGGTTATATCATCATAATCAAGAGGTTATATCACCATACTCCAGGGGTTATATCATCATACTCATGGGTTATATCATCATAGTCTAGGGGTTAAATCATCATACTCAAGAGGTTATGTCATCATACTTCAGGGGTTATATCATCATACTCAAGGGGTTATATCATCATACTCAAGAGGATATATCATCATACTCAAGAGGTTATATCATCATACTCAAGAGGTTATATCATTATACTCCAAGGGTTATATCATCATACTCAAGGGGTTATATCATTATACTCCAAGGGTTATATCATCATACTCAAGGGGTTATATCATCATACTCAAGGGGTTATATCATCATACTCAAGAGGTTCTATCATCATACTCAAGAGGTTATATCATCATATTGCAGGGGTTATATCATCATACTCAAGGGGTTATATCATCATACTCAAGGGGCTATATCATCATACTCAAGAGGTTATAACATCATACTCAAGGGGTTATATCATCATACTCAAGAGGTTATATCATACTCAATAGGTTATTTCATCATACTCAAGGGGTTATATCATCATACTCAAGAGGTTATATCATTATACTCAAGAGGTTATATCATCATAATCAAGAGTAATATCATCATACTCAAGAAGTTATATCATCATACTCAAGGGTTTATATCATCATACTCAAGGGGTTATATCATCATACTCTAGGGGTTATATCATCATACTCAAGGGGTTATATCATCATACTCAAGGGGTTATATCATCTTACTCATGAGTAATATCATCATAATCAAGAGTAATATCATCATACTCAAGTGGTTATATCATCATACTCCAGGGGTTATATCATCATACTCATGAGGTTATATCATCATACTCTAGGGGTTATATCATCATATTCAAGAGGTTATATCATCATACTCAAGAGGTTATATCATCATACTCAAGAGGTTATATCATCATACTCCAGGGGTTATATCATCATACTCAAGAGGGTATATCATCATATTCCAGGGGTTATATCATCATACTCAAGGGGTTATATCATCATAATCAAGAGGTTATATCATCATACTCCAGGGGTTATATCATCATACTCATGGGTTATATCATCATAGTCTAGGGGTTAAATCATCATACTCAAGAGGTTATATCATCATACTTCAGGGGTTATATCATCATACTCAAGGGGTTATATCATCATACTCAAGAGGTTATATCATCATACTCAAGAGGTTATATCATCATACTCCAGGAGTTATATCATCATACTCAAGAGGTTATATCATCATACTCAAGAGGTTATATCATTATACTCCAAGGGTTATATCATCATACTCAAGGGGTTAAATCATCATACTCAAGAGGTTATATCATACTCAAGAGGTTATAACATCATACTCAAGGGGTTATATTATCATACTCAAGAGGTTATATCATACTCAAGAGGTTATAACATCATACTCAAGGGGTTATATCATCATACTCAAGAGGTTATATCATCATACTCAAGAGGTTATATCATCATACTCAAGGGGTTATATCAACATACTCAAGGGGTTATATCATCATACTTAAGAGGTTATAGCATCATACTCAAGGGGTTATATCAACATACTCAAGAGGTTATATCATCATACTCAAGAGGTTATATCATCATATTGCAGGGGTTACATCATCATACTCAAGGGGTTATATCATCATACTCAAGGGGTTATATCATCATACTCAAGGGGTTATATCATCATACTCAAGGGGTTATATCATCATACTCAAGAGGTTATATCATCATACTCAAGTGGTTATATCATCATACTCCAGGGGTTATATCATCATACTCATGAGGTTATATCATACTCTAGGGGTTATATCATCATACTCAAGAGGTTATATCATCATACTCAAGAGGTTATATCATCATACTCAAGAGGTTATATCATCATACTCCAGGGGTTATATCATCATACTCAAGAGGTTATATCATCATATTCCAGGGGTTATATCATCATACTCATGGGTTATATCATCATAGTCTAGGGGTTAAATCATCATACTCAAGAGGTTATATCATCATACTGCAGGGGTTATATCATCATACTCAAGGGGTTATATCATCATACTCAAGAGGTTATATCATCATACTCAAGAGGTTATATCATCATACTCAAGAGGTTATATCATCATACTCAAGAGGTTATATCATCATACTCAAGAGGTTATATCATCATACTCAAGAGGTTATATCATCATACTCAAGAGGTTATATCATCATACTCAAGAGGTTATATCATTATACTCCAAGGGTTATATCATCATACTCAAGGGGTTATATCATCATACTCAAGAGGTTATATCATCATACTCAAGAGGTTATATCATCATACTCAAGAGGTTATATCATAATACTCCAAGGGGTATATCATCATACTCAAGAGGTTATATCATCATACTCAAGGGGTTATATCATCATACTCAAGGGGTTATATCATCATACTCAAGAGGTTATATCATCATACTCAAGGGGTTATATCATCATACTCAAGAGGTTATATCATCATACTCAAGAGGTTATATCATCATACTCAAGAGGTTATCATCATAATCAAGTTGTTATATCATACTCAAGAGGTTATATCATCATACTCAAGAGGTTATATCATCATACTCAAGGGGTTATATCATCATACTCAAGAGGTTATATCATCATACTCAAGGGGTTATATCATCATACTCAAGAGGTTATATCATCATACTCAAGGGTTATATCATCATACTCAAGAGGTTATATCATCATACTTCAGGGGTTATATCATCATACTCAAGAGGTTATATCATCATACTCAAGGGGTTATATCATCATACTCAAGAGGTTATATCATCATACTCAAGAGTTATATCATCATACTCAAGAGGTTATATCATCATACTCAAGGGGTTATATCATCATACTCAAGGGGTTATATCATCATACTCATGAGTAATATCATCATAATCAAGAGTAATATCATCATACTCAAGTGGTTATATCATCATACTCCAGGGGTTATATCATCATACTCAAGAGGTTATATCATACTCCAGGGGCTATATCATCATATTCAAGAGGTTATATCATCATACTCAAGAGGTTATATCATCATACTCAAGAGGTTATATCATCATACTCCAGGGGTTATATCATCATACTCAAGAGGTTATATCATCATACTCAAGAGGTTATATCATCATAATCAAGAGTATTATCATCATACTCAAGAGGTTATATCATCATACTCAAGGGGTTATATCATCTTACTCATGGGGTTATATTATCATACTCAAGGGGTTATATCATCATAATCAAGAGTAATATCATCATACTCAAGGGGTTATATCATCATACTCAAGGGGTTATATCATCTTACTCATGGGGTTATATTATCATACTCAAGAGGTTATATCATCATACCCAAGGGGTTATATCATCATACTCAAGGGGTTATATCATCTTACTCAAGAAGTTATATCATCATACTCAAGAGGTTATATCATCATACTCAACAGGTTATATCATAATCAAGAGGTTATATCACCATACTCCAGGGGTTATATTATCATACTCATGGGTTATATCATCATAGTCTAGGGGTTAAATCATCATACTCAAGAGGTTATATCATCATACTTCAGGGGTTATATCATCATACTCAAGGGGTTATATCATCATACTCAAGGGGTTATATCATCATACTCAAGGGGTTATATCATCATACTCATGAGTAATATCATCATACTCAAGGGGTTATATCATCATACTCAAGTGGTTATATCATCATACTCAAGGGGTTATATCATCATACTCAAGGGGTTATATCATCATACTCAAGAGTAATATCATCATAATCAAGAGTAATATCATCATACTCAAGTGGTTATATCATCATACTCCAGGGGTTATATCATCATACTCAAGAGGTTACATCATCATACTCAAGAGGTTACATCATCATAATCAAGAGTATTATCATCATACTCAAGAGGTTATATCATCATACTCAAGGGGTTATATCATCTTACTCATGGGGTTATATTATCATACTCAAGGGGTTATATCATCATAATCAAGAGTAATATCATCATACTCAAGGGGTTATATCATCATACTCAAGGGGTTATATCATCTTACTCATGGGGTTATATTATCATACTCAAGAGGTTATATCATCATACCCAAGAGGTTATATCATCATACTCAACAGGTTATATCATACTCAAGAGGTTATATCATCATATTCCAGGGGTTATATCATCATACTCAAGGGGTTATATCATCATAATCAAGAGGTTATATCACCATACTCCAGGGGTTATATCATCATACTCATGGGTTATATCATCATAGTCTAGGGGTTAAATCATCACACTCAAGAGGTTATATCATCATACTTCAGGGGTTATATCATCATACTCAAGGGGTTATATCATCATACTCAAGAGGATATATCATCATACTCAAGAGGTTATATCATCATACTTCAGGGGTTTTATCATCATACTCATGGGGTTATATCATCATACTCAAGAGGATATATCATCATACTCAAGAGGTTATATCATCATACTCAAGAGGTTATATCATCATACTCAAGAGGTTATATCATCATACTCAAGGGTTATATCATTATACTCCAAGGGTTATATCATTATACTCCAAGGGTTATATCATCATACTCCAAGGGTTATATCATCATACTCAAGGGTTTATATCATCATACTCAAGAGGTTATATCATTATACTCCAAGGGTTATATCATCATACTCAAGGGGTTAAATCATCATACTCAAGAGGTTATATCGTCATATTGCAGAGGTTATAACATCATACTCAAGGGGTTATATCATCATACTCAAGAGGTTATATCATACTCAATAGGTTATTTCATCATACTCAAGGGGTTATATCATCATACTCAAGAGGTTATATCATCATACTCAAGAGGTTATATCATCATAATCAAGAGTAATATCATCATACTCAAGAAGTTATATCATCATGCTCAAGGGGTTATATCATCATACTCAAGGGGTTATATCATCTTACTCATGAGTAATATCATCATAATCAAGAGTAATATCATCATACTCAAGTGGTTATATCATCATACTCCAGGGGTTATATCATCATACTCATGAGGTTATATCATCATACTCTAGGGGTTATATCATCATATTCAAGAGGTTATATCATCATACTCAAGAGGTTATATCATCATACTCAAGAGGTTATATCATCATACTCCAGGGGTTATATCATCATACTCAAGGGGGTATATCATCATATTCCAGGGGTTATATCATCATACTCAAGGGGTTATATCATCATAATCAAGAGGTTATATCATCATACTCCAGGGGTTATATCATCATACTCATGGGTTATATCATCATAGTCTAGGGGTTAAATCATCATACTCAAGAGGTTATATCATCATACTTCAGGGGTTATATCATCATACTCAAGGGGTTATATCATCATACTCAAGAGGTTAAATCATCATACTCAAGAGGTTATATCATCATGCTCAAGAGGTTATATCATCATACTCCAGGAGTTATATCATCATACTCAAGAGGTTATATCATCATACTCAAGAGGTTATATCATTATACTCCAAGGGTTATATCATCATACTCAAGAGGTTATATCATCATACTCAAGAGGTTATATCATTATACTCCAAGGGTTATATCATCATACTCAAGGGGTTAAATCATCATACTCAAGAGGTTATATCATCATATTGCAGGGGTTATATCATCATACTCAAGGGGTTATATCATCATACTCAAGAGGTTATATCATACTCAAGAGGTTATAACATCATACTCAAGGGGTTATATTATCATACTCAAGAGGTTATATCATACTCAAGAGGTTTTAACATCATACTCAAGGGGTTATATCATCATACTCAAGATGTTATGTCATCATACTTAAGAGGTTATAGCATCATACTCAAGGGGTTATATCAACATACTCAAGGGGTTATATCATCATACTCAAGAGGTTATATCATACTCCAGGGGTTATATCATCATACTCAAGAGGTTATATCATCATACTCCAGGGGTTATATCATCATACTCAAGAGGTTATATCATCATACTCAAGAGGTTGTATCATTATACTCAAGAGGTTAAATCATCATATTCAAGAGGTTATATCATCATACTCCAGGGGTTATATCATCATACTCAAGAGGTTATATCATCATACTCAAGAGGTTATATCATCATATTCAAGAGGTTATATCATCATACTCCAAGGGTTATATCATCATTCTCAAGAGGTTATATCATCATACTCAAGAGGTTATATCATGATACTCAAGAGGTTATATCATCATACTCCAGGGGTTATATCATACTCAAGGGGTTATATCATAATACTCAAGGGGTTATATCATCATATTCAAGAGGTTATATCATCATACTCCAAGGGTTATATCATCATACTCAAGAGGTTTTATCATCATACTCAAGAGGTTATATCATCATACTCAAGAGGTTTTATCATCATACTCAAGAGGTTATATCATCATACTCAAGAGGTTATATCATCATGTTCAAGAGGTTATATCATCATAATCAAGAGTAATATCATCATACTCAAGAAGTTATATCATCATACTCAAGGGGTTATATAATCATACTCAAGGGGTTATATCATCATACTCAAGGGGTTATATCATCATACTCAAGGGGTTATATCATCTTACTCCTGAGTAACATCATCATAATCAAGAGTAATATCATCTGTTACGAACCCCTCCACCGATTGTCTTCATCTACCTACCCAGCACCACGAGCAACGCCATCTAGGGACGAAACACGAGTATGGCTCGTCTTAGTTACCACTCCCGGGTTTCCCTTCTCCATATCCTGGTTGTTGCGTCACTTCCGCCTCAGTCTACTTTGTCAGCTCCAATTCGAGGAGAGGACACACTTCACTCTGGGAAGCGACCACAGGATCACCTATCCTGGAAACCTACGGCACAGTGACTATTTACCGTCTTCTACCATACTCAGCCTTGCTCGTCAGCCATCTCAGCTCCTCACTTAAGTATTTGTAATCTTGTATTGCCTCTCCCCCCTCCACATTGCTTCACTATTGTTTTATGTTTTATTACTATGTATATACTGTTCGTGTTTAGGTTAAGTTTGGTTAAGGGTAGTGTATAAGCTGAATATTTTGTTAAGGAATTTATGGTACTTTATTATATACAACGAAAACTCGCATCCTTTGTCTACCCTTTTATGTCCGATTGTCTTTGTTTTTTTTTTGTTGTTACCTGTTGGGATCTGGGTAGACGTATAACTATATTCTAAATCCCCAACTCGTAACAAATGGCGACCGTGACAGGACACGACCTTAAGTACCATATTCCTTCCTCCCTTGTTACTCAGTGTTAATTACCCCTCCCAGTCACTTCTGTTTACAATTGCTTTACGGTGGTTTAAAGTTTCCTTCATATGTGTGTGCATATATTGGTATTACCGTATAGTAAGAGTGACAGACGTAGGATAATAGGTTCCAAGTGTCATAAGGCTTACCTGTTATTACACGTGGCAGTCGTGTGGTAAGTCTTATCGAGTGTAGGGAAGAATCCGGATCTGTTTAATGCCGTACCCTCACTCCAGAGTAGGCTGTTCCATAGTTACTAGTTTAGAGTGAAGTGATATCTTGGGACGCCCCGCTCTACCAGGACCCCATAATTATAAAGCCTCCATTATTGTTCTTCTCATTATCTCATTCAGGGCTGTTAATCCGGATCTGTATTTAAATGCCGTAATACGCCCTACCTCTTTCAAGTATATCAGGGTTGTTAATCCGGATCTTTATATTAATGCCGTAATACGCCCTACCTCTTTCAAGTATATCAGGGTTGTTAATCCGGATCTTTATATTAATGCCGTAATACGCCCTACCTCTTTCAAGTATATCAGGGTTGTTAATCCGGATCTTTATATTAATGCCGTAATACGCCCTACCTCTTTCAAGTATATCAAGGTTGTTAATCCGGATCTTTATATTAATGCCGTAATACGCCCTACCTCTTTCAAGTATATCAGGGTTGTTAATCCGGATCTTTATATTAATGCCGTAATACGCCCTACCTCTTTCAAGTATATCAGGGTTGTTAATCCGGATCTTTATATTAATGCCGTAATACGCCCTACCTCTTTCAAGTATATCAGGGTTGTTAATCCGGATCTTTATATTAATGCCGTAATACGCCCTACCTCTTTCAAGTCTCTTGTCCTTATCTAAGGATCTTCTCGGAAGAACAATAATCATAAGTGTAATTTCCCTAGGTATAACTTGGTTAGTTTCCGGAACTTTCTGGTTATCCACTGCCGTGATATTTTCTAGGGTTATCCACTTATCTTAGCTTTTGACCATTAGTTAATTTATCCTATTTTTATTAACAATGGCCACCTCAGGTTTTGATCTCCAGGATTTTATTGAAAATCCTTCCGTAGCTAAATTACGTGTTAATATCCTGAAGAAAGAATGGAAAGAAATAGCCAACTATTACAATATCCCATTTTCACAGCAACTGACTAAGGAAATGTTAAAAAATCATGTGATTGAAGTGTTGGTTCAACAAGAAGTTTTAAAAGAATCCGCTGTTGACAGATTAACGCCCATGTCCAAGAAACTTCAACCACTATCCACCACCCCTCCTCACTCAGAAGTTGCCTCAGGTCTGGCTAGCCCTCAAGAAGAAACACATCGAATAGGCGCCTTAGAACTAGAACGAGCTAGGTTCGAGTTCCAAATCAAAATGAAAGAACTCGAGTTGGAACAGGCCAAGTTGGAGCAGGAGGAAAAGTTGGAACAGGCCAAGTTGGAACAGGCCAAGTTGGAGGCCAAGTTGGAGCATGAGGGAATGTCGGAACAGGCCAAGTTGGAGCATGAGGAAAGGATGGAACAGGCCAAGTTGGTGCAGGCGGTTAAACTGAAAGAACTACAGGTGAGAGAGACAGAAGTCACTTTAACATCGGAGTTTAAATCAAAAGAAGTGGCATTAAGAGAGAAACTCGCTGCTTTTAACCTTGCTACTGCTTCTTCCCTTGTTCCCGGGTTTGATGAATCCGATATGGACGGGTCATTTAGGACTTTTGAGAAAATAGCCGCGAAGAATGAGTGGCCCAAGGACCAGTGGGTGTCAGTGTTAGTTCCTAAATTATATGGTAAGGCTCGTAGAGTTTATAACTGTTTAGACCAGACTGATGACTATGATAACGTAAAAAAGAATATCCTCACCTCTTATGCTATCACGCCAGATGGATACCGGCAGAAGTTTCGTAAACTAACCAAACCATTTTCACACACATTTGTTGAGTTTGCTCAAGAAAAGCTTAGGTTTTTTAAGAAGTGGTTAGAGGCTACAGAGACCTCCACATTTCAGGATTTGTTAAATTTGGTAGTCCTGGAGGAGTGGAAAAGCAAGATACCATTTCACATCTTAAAGCATGTGGAGGAGCGTGGAGAGGTTAATTTAGGGCGTGCTGCTGAGCTGGCTGATGCGTATGCTTTGTTGGTGGAGTCACTGGGCAGTAGAGAACGTGGTACTTCCCGACATGTTAGGTCTTCCTCTGATGATAACCTTGAGGGCGTGAGTGGTAGGTCGAAAGGTCCCACACCTACTCCCCCCGATGCAACCAAGCTTACTTGTTCTTACTGTAAAAACCCAGGCCATACGATCCAGAATTGTAAACACCCAAAGTGTCGAATTGCTAAAAGTAGTTCCCTGGATCCCAAATCCAAACCAATAGCAAATGCCAATGTGAAAAGGCCCCATCAGGATGTCTTCTCTTCATTCACCTATGAGGGAAAAATTTCAATCATAGAGGGGTCTCGTTCTTTCCCTATTCGTATACTACGTGATACGGGCGCAGCACAATCTATCCTCCTGTTTAACGTCATTCCTGATATATCTACCGCATTTACAAATGAGTGTGTTCTAATTTCAGATCTCTCGTCCCATTCTTCCTATCCTTTAGCTAAAGTGCACCTCCAATGTCCCTTGATTACTGGGGAAGTGCAAATAGCCATTAGGAAAGACCCAATGCCTGTGTGCGGCATTCATTTATTATTGGGTAATGACTTGGTAGGAGATCTAGTGGTTCCTAACATAAAGACAGTCGACTCTCCCTTACCTGTCAACTCCACCACTGACCTTAAAGAAACTATTCCTCATCTTTTCCCATCTTGTGCTGTCACCCGGTCGCAGAGTGTGCGAAATGGGCCCTCTTCACCTGAAACCACCTCCAATATCTTACTACCCACAGAAAATGTGTACAATAAGACCATTAGTAAGGAGGAGCTCGTTTCAGCCCAACAATCTGATCCTTCTGTGTTCAAACAGGTGATGAAAGACCTCAGTGTGGACCATTGTACATCTTCGGCTTACCACCCACCGTCCCAAGGTTGCTTGGAACGGTTCCATCAAAACTGTAAAGTCAATGCTAATAAACTATCTCCTCTCAACTATATAGTCCATACTCCTGATCACCGAAAAGATTCACAACTTGTTCACATTAATCTCATGAAACTTTACCATTCCAGGCAGTCAGAGGAAGACATCCCCGAGGCTGTAAGGCTACCTGTATTGCATACGGTTTTGTCAGGGCCGGAGCCGGAGACAGATGACATGGACCTATTGGAGAATTTAGACTTCCCTCTACCTAAAGAGAACCCTGCTAACAGTCACATACTCAACAATTTGGATGAGTATTTTTCTGTTCTGAATCCATCTCAAGCAAAAGATCTCACTAAGTTATTATCTACATTTCCTAAAGTCACATCAGACCTCCCAGGGTTTTGCAATATACTTAAACATGATATTAAACTAATCTCGGGTGATGTACAACCCATTAGGCAATCAGCATATCGTCTAAGTCCACAAAAAAAATCGATTATGAAAAAGGAGGTAGATTTTTTGTTAAAACATAACTTAGCTGAGCCTAGTACCTCTCCCTGGGCTTCACCTTGCCTTCTCATTCCAAAACCCGATGGCACCTTTCGTTTCTGTACAGATTATCGTAAAGTGAACCAGGTCACTGTCTCTGACTCCTACCCTTTTCCTTTGATTGAAGATATAATAGACAGCATAGGCTGTGCCCAATTTATCAGTACCATAGACCTGTTGAAAGGATATTATCAAGTAGGACTCACGGATAGGGCAAAAATAATCTCGGCATTTATAACTCCATTTGGTCTTTTTCAATATTTAGTTATGGCGTTTGGCTTTTCTAATGCTCCGGCCACATTCCAGAGGGCCATAAACTACCTTATTCAAGACCTAGGTGGGACGTTCGCCTACCTGGATGACCTGGTGGTGGTGTCGGACAGCTGGGACGAACATCTGGTGCGTTTGGAGATACTGTTTGCACGACTGCAAGAGACTGGATTCACCATAAACCTGGCTAAATCTGCTTTTGGCCGGGCCTCGGTGACTTACCTGGGACATATCGTTGGGCATGGTATGGTGAGACCCAAGGACGCAAACGTTGAAGCCATCTTGTCCTTCCCCACTCCAAGGACGAGGAAGGAACTCATGCGCTTCCTGGGGATGTGCGGCTACTACCGTCGGTTCTGCAGTAACTTCTCCAGCGTGGCCGGACCCCTCACAGACCTTACCAGTTCTGCGGTCCCTTACATCTGGAACCAGAAGTGCGACCAGTCTTTCCACCGCCTCAAAGCCTTCCTTGCCTGTAAGCCTGTAGTCCACCCCCCTGACTACACCTTGCCCTTCCATCTGCAAATCGACGCTAGTGGTGTCGGAGTGGGGGCTGTGCTCCTACAACCCGACCCAACCACTGATGTCCTTCACCCTGTGGCATATTACTCCGCCAAGTTGAAAAAACATCAGACCAACTACTCGACCATAGAGAAGGAGGCCCTGGCTCTGGTGTTGGCAATAAAGAAGTTTGAATGTTACCTCCAGTCTTGCCCACAAACAACCCTGGTCTTCACCGACCATAACCCACTCACGTTCATCCAAACCAACAAGACCTCCAACCAGCGAATCCTCCGCTGGGCTCTCCTCACCCAGCCCTATAATCTACAAGTCCGGCACATAAAGGGGGTGGAAAACCTGATTGCAGACTCCTTATCCCGAGCTCCAGTGGAAATGTAGCAGCTACTCTCCAGACGCACCAGGTGATCACCTCCTTCGCGCCCGCGCTACGAAGGTCTTTGGAGGGGGGGTGTGTTACGAACCCCTCCACCGATTGTCTTCATCTACCTACCCAGCACCACGAGCAACGCCATCTAGGGACGAAACACGAGTATGGCTCGTCTTAGTTACCACTCCCGGGTTTCCCTTCTCCATATCCTGGTTGTTGCGTCACTTCCGCCTCAGTCTACTTTGTCAGCTCCAATTCGAGGAGAGGACACACTTCACTCTGGGAAGCGACCACAGGATCACCTATCCTGGAAACCTACGGCACAGTGACTATTTACCGTCTTCTACCATACTCAGCCTTGCTCGTCAGCCATCTCAGCTCCTCACTTAAGTATTTGTAATCTTGTATTGCCTCTCCCCCCTCCACATTGCTTCACTATTGTTTTATGTTTTATTACTATGTATATACTGTTCGTGTTTAGGTTAAGTTTGGTTAAGGGTAGTGTATAAGCTGAATATTTTGTTAAGGAATTTATGGTACTTTATTATATACAACGAAAACTCGCATCCTTTGTCTACCCTTTTATGTCCGATTGTCTTTGTTTTTTTTTGTTGTTACCTGTTGGGATCTGGGTAGACGTATAACTATATTCTAAATCCCCAACTCGTAACACATCATACTCAAGTGGTCATATCATCATACTCCAGGGGTTATATCATCATACTCAAGAGGTTATATCATACTCCAGGGGCTATATTATCATATTCAAGAAGTTATATCATCATACTCAAGAGATTATATCATCATACTCAAGAGGTTATATCATCATACTTCAGGGGTTATATCATCATACTCAAGAGGTTATATCATCATACTCAAGGGGTTATATCATCATAATCAAGAGTAATATCATCATACTCAAGAGGTTATATCATCATACTCAAGGGGTTATATCATCTTACTCATGGGGTTATATTATCATACTCAAGGGGTTATATCATCATAATCAAGAGTAATATCATCATACTCAAGAGGTTATATCATCATACTCAAGGGGTTATATCATCTTACTCATGGGGTTATATTATCATACTCAAGAGGTTATATCATCATACTCAACAGGTTATATCATACTCAAGAGGTTATATCATCATATTCCAGGGGTTATATCATCATACTCCAGGGGTTATATCATCATAATCAAGAGGTTATATCACCATACTCCAGGGGTTATATCATCATACTCATGGGTTATATCATCATAGTCTAGGGGTTAAATCATCATACTCAAGAGGTCATATCATCATACTCAAGGGGTTATATCATCATACTCAAGGGGTTATATCATCATACTCAAGGGGTTATATCATCTTACTCATGAGTAATATCATCATACTCAAGAAGTTATATCATCATACTCAAGGGGTTATATCATCATACTCATGAGTAATATCATAATCAAGAGTAATATCATCATACTCAAGTGGTTATATCATCATACTCCAGGGGTTATATCATCATACTCAAGAGGTTATATCATACTCCAGGGGCTATATCATCATATTCAAGAGGTTATATCATCATACTCAAGAGGTTATATCATCATACTCAAGAGGTTATATCATCATACTCCAGGGGTTATATCATCATACTCAAGAGGTTATATCATCATACTCAAGGGGTTATATCATCATAATCAAGAGTAATATCATCATACTCAAGAGGTTATATCATCATACTCAAGGGGTTATATCATCTTACTCATGGGGTTATATTATCATACTCAAGGGGTTATATCATCATAATCAAGAGTAATATCATCATACTCAAGGGGTTATATCATCATACTCAAGGGGTTATATCATCTTACTCATGGGGTTATATTATCATACTCAAGAGGTTATATCATCATACCCAAGGGGTTATATCATCATACTCAAGGGGTTATATCATCTTACTCAAGAAGTTATATCATCATACTCAAGAGGTTATATCATCATACTCAACAGGTTATATCATAATCAAGAGGTTGTATCATCATATTCCAGGGGTTATATCATCATACTCAAGGGGTTATATTATCATAATCAAGAGGTTATATCACCATACTCCAGGGGTTATATCATCATACTCATGGGTTGTATCATCATAGTCTAGGGGGTTAAATCATCATACTCAAGAGGTTATATCATCATACTTCAGGGGTTATACCATCGTACTCAAGGGGTTATATCGTCATACTCAAGAGGATATATCATCATACTCAAGAGGTTATATCATCATACTCAAGAGGTTATATCATTATACTCCAAGGGTTATATCATCATACTCCAGGGGTTATATCACTATACTCCAAGGGTTATATCATTATACTCCAAGGGTTATGTCATCATACTCAAGGGGTTATATCATCATACTCAAGAGTAATATCATCATACTCAAGGGGTTATATCATCATACTCAAGGGGTTATATCATCATACTCAAGGGGTTATATCATCATACTCAAGGGGTTATATCATCTTACTCCTGAGTAATATCATCATAATCAAGAGTAATATCATCATACTCAAGTGGTCATATCATCATACTCCAGGGGTTATATCATCATACTCAAGAGGTTATATCATACTCCAGGGGCTATATTATCATATTCAAGAAGTTATATCATCATACTCAAGAGATTATATCATCATACTCAAGAGGTTATATCATCATACTTCAGGGGTTATATCATCATACTCAAGAGGTTATATCATCATACTCAAGGGGTTATATCATCATAATCAAGAGTAATATCATCATACTCAAGAGGTTATATCATCATACTCAAGGGGTTATATCATCTTACTCATGGGGTTATATTATCATACTCAAGGGGTTATATCATCATAATCAAGAGTAATATCATCATACTCAAGGGGTTATATCATCATACTCAAGGGGTTATATCATCTTACTCATGGGGTTATATTATCATACTCAAGAGGTTATATCATCATACTCAACAGGTTATATCATACTCAAGAGGTTATATCATCATATTCCAGGGGTTATATCATCATACTCCAGGGGTTATATCATCATAATCAAGAGGTTATATCACCATACTCCAGGGGTTATATCATCATACTCATGGGTTATATCATCATAGTCTAGGGGTTAAATCATCATACTCAAGAGGTTATATCATCATACTCAAGGGGTTATATCATCATACTCAAGGGGTTATATCATCATACTCAAGGGGTTATATCATCTTACTCATGAGTAATATCATCATACTCAAGAAGTTATATCATCATACTCAAGGGGTTATATCATCATACTCATGAGTAATATCATAATCAAGAGTAATATCATCATACTCAAGTGGTTATATCATCATACTCCAGGGGTTATATCATCATACTCAAGAGGTTATATCATACTCCAGGGACTATATCATCATATTCAAGAGGTTATATCATCATACTCAAGAGGTTATATCATCATACTCAAGAGGTTATATCATCATACTCCAGGGGTTATATCATCATACTCAAGAGGTTATATCATCATACTCAAGGGGTTATATCATCATAATCAAGAGTAATATCATCATACTCAAGAGGTTATATCATCATACTCAAGGGGTTATATCATCTAACTCATGGGGTTATATTATCATACTCAAGGGGTTATATCATCATAATCAAGAGTAATATGATCATACTCAAGGGGTTATATCATCATACTCAAGGGGTTATATCATCATACTCAAGGGGTTATATCATCTTACTCATGGGGTTATATTATCATACTCAAGAGGTTATATCATCATACCCAAGGGGTTATATCATCATACTCAAGGGGTTATATCATCTTACTCAAGAAGTTATATCATCATACTCAAGAGGTTATATCATCATACTCAACAGGTTATATCATACTCAAGAGGTTGTATCATCATATTCCAGGGGTTATATCATCATACTCAAGGGGTTATATCATCATAATCAAGAGGTTATATCACCATACTCCAGGGGTTATATCATCATACTCATGGGTTGTATCATCATAGTCTAGGGGTTAAATCATCATACTCAAGAGGTTATATCATCATACTTCAGGGGTTATACCATCGTACTCAAGGGGTTATATCGTCATACTCAAGAGGATATATCATCATACTCAAGAGGTTATATCATCATACTCAAGAGGTTATATCATTATACTCCAAGGGTTATATCATCATACTCCAGGGGTTATATCATTATACTCCAAGGGTTATATCATCATACTCAAGGGGTTATATCATCATACTCAAGAGGTTCTATCATCATACTCAAGAGGTTATATCATCATACTCAAGAGGTTATATCATTATACTCCAAGGGTTATATCATCATACTCAAGGGGTTAAATCATCATACTCAAGAGTTTCTATCATCATATTGCAGGGGTTATATCATCATACTCAAGGGGTTATATCATCATACTCAAGGGGCTATATCATCATACTCAAGAGGTTATAACATACTCAAGGGGTTATATCATCATACTCAAGAGGTTATATCATACTCAATAGGTTATTTCATCATACTCAAGGGGTTATATCATCATACTCAAGAGGTTATATCATCATACTCAAGAGGTTATATCATCATAATCAAGAGTAATATCATCATACTCAAGAGGTTATATCATCATACTCAAGGGGTTATATCATCATACTCAAGGGGTTATATCATCATACTCTAGGGGTTATATCATCATACTCAAGGGGTTATATCATCATACTCTAGGGGTTATATCATCATATTCAAGAGGTTATATCATCATATCAAGAGGTTATATCATCATACTCAAGAGGTTATATCATCATACTCCAGGGGTTATATCATCATACTCAAGAGGGTATATCATCATATTCCAGGGGTTATATCATCATACTCAAGGGGTTATATCATCATACTCAAGAGGTTATATCATCATACTCCAGGGGTTATATCATCATACTCATGGGTTATATCATCATAGTCTAGGGGTTAAATCATCATACTCAAGAGGTTATATCATCATACTTCAGGGGTTATATCATCATACTCAAGGGGTTATATCATCATACTCAAGAGGTTAAATCATCATACTCAAGAGGTTATATCATCATGCTCAAGAGGTTATATCATCATACTCCAGGAGTTATATCATCATACTCAAGGGGTTATATCATCATACTCAAGAGGTTATATCATCATACTCAAGAGGTTATATCATTATACTCCAAGGGTTATATCATCATACTCAAGGGGTTACCGTTATATCATCATACTCAAGAGGTTATATCATCATACTCAAGAGGTTATATCATCATACCCAAGAGGTTATATCATCATACCCAAGAGGTTATATCATTATACTCCAAGGGTTATATCATCATACTCAAGGGGTTAAATCATCATACTCAAGAGGTTATATCATCATATTGCAGGAGTTATATCATCATACTCAAGGGGTTATATCATCATACTCAAGAGGTTATATCATACTCAAGAGGTTATAACATCATACTCAAGGGGTTATATTATCATACTCAAGAGGTTATATCATACTCAAGAGGTTTTAACATCATACTCAAGGGGTTATATCATCATACTCAAGATGTTATGTCATCATACTTAAGAGGTTATAGCATCATACTCAAGGGGTTATATCAACATACTCAAGGGGTTATATCATCATACTCAAGAGGTTATATCATACTCCAGGGGTTATATCATCATACTCAAGAGGTTATATCATCATACTCCAGGGGTTTTATCATCATACTCAAGAGGTTATATCATCATACTCAAGAGGTTGTATCATTATACTCAAGAGGTTATATCATCATATTCAAGAGGTTATATCATCATACTCCAGGGGTTATATCATCATACTCAAGAGGTTATATCATCATACTCAAGAGGCTATATCATCATACTCAAGAGGTTTTATCATCATACTAAAGAGGTTATATCATCATATTCAAGAGGTTATATCATCATACTCCAGGGGTTATATCATCATACTCAAGAGGTTATATCATCATACTCAAGAGGTTATATCATCATACTCAGGGTTATATCATACTCAAGGGTTATATCATCATATTCAAGAGTTTATATCATCATATTCAAGAGGTTACATCATCATACTCCAAGGGTTATGTCATCATACTCAAGAGGTTATATCATCATACTCAAGAGGTTATATCATCATACTCAAGAGGTTATATCATCATACTCAAGAGGTTATATCATCATACTCAAGAGGTTATATCATCATACTCCAGGGGTTATATCATACTCAAGGGGTTATATCATCATACTCAAGAGTTATATCATCATATCAAGAGGTTACATCATCATACTCCAAGGGTTATATCATCATACTCAAGAGGTTATATCATCATACTCAAGAGGTTATATCATCATACTCAAGAGGTTATATCATCATATTCAAGAGGTTATATCATCATACTCCAGGGGTTATATCATCATACTCAAGAGGTTATATCATCATACTCAAGAGGTTATATCATCATACTCCAGGGGTTATATCATACTCAAGGGGTTATATCATCATATTCAAGAGTTTATATCATCATATTCAAGAGGTTACATCATCATACTCCAAGGGTTATATCATCATACTCAAGAGGTTATATCATCATACTCAAGAGGTTATATCATGATACTCAAGAGATTATATCATCATACTCAAGAGGTTATATCATCATGTTCAAGAGGTTATATCATCATACTCCAGGGGTTATATCTTCATACTCAAGAGGTTATATCATACTCAAGAGGTTATATCATCATACTCAAGAGGTTATATCATTATACTCCAGGGGTTATATCATCATACTCAAGGGGTTATATCATCATACTCGAGGTTATATCAGCATACTCAGGGGGTTATATCATCATACTCAAGAGGTTATATCATCATACTCAAGAGGTTATATCATCATACTCAAGAGGTTATATCATCATACTGCAGGGGTTATATCATCATACTCAATGGGTTATATCATCATACTCAAGAGGTTATATCATTATACTCGAAGTTATATCGTCATGCTCAAGAGGTTATATCATACTCCAGGGGTTATATCATCATACTTCGGGGTTTAATTATCGTACTCAAGAGGTTTTATCATCATACTCAAGAGTAATATCATCATACTCAAGAGGTTTAATTATCATATCTCAAGGGAATCTGGAGCTCCCAACCCAATTTACCATTAACCCAAGGGCCCATGTTAGGGATGGGGTCTATTATGACTGGGGCCACTTGACCAGGCGTACAGTGAGTGTGTGCACCACCCAGCCGTTCAGTGAGTGTGTGCACCACCCAGCCGTACAGTGAGTGTGTGCACCACCCAGCCGTACAGTGAGTGTGTGCACCACCCAGCCGTACAGGGAGTGTGTGCACCACCCAGCCGTACAGTGAGTGTGTGCACCACCCAGCCGTACAGTGAGTGTGTGCACCACCCAGCCGTACAGGGAGTGTGTGCACCACCCAGCCGTACAGGGAGTGTGTGCACCACCCAGCCGTACAGGGAGTGTGTGCACCACCCAGCCGTACAGTGAGTGTGTGCACCACCCAGCCGTACAGTGAGTGTGTGCACCACCCAGCCGTACAGTGAGTGTGTGCACCACCCAGCCGTACAGTGAGTGTGTGCACCACCCAGCCGTACAGTGAGTGTGTGCACCACCCAGCCGTTCAGTGAGTGTGTGCACCACCCAGCCGTACAGTGAGTGTGTGCACCACCCAGCCGTACAGTGAGTGTGTGCACCACCCAGCCGTACAGTGAGTGTGTGCACCACCCAGCCGTACAGTGAGTGTGTGCACCACCCAGCCGTACAGTGAGTGTGTGTGCACCACCCAGCCGTACAGTGAGTGTGTGCACCACCCAGCCGTACAGTGAGTTTGTGCACCACCCAGCCGTACAGTGAGTGTGTGCACCACCCAGCCGTACAGTGAGTGTGTGCACCACCCAGCCGTACAGTGAGTTTGTGCACCACCCAGCCGTACAGGGAGTGTGTGCACCACCCAGCCGTACAGTGAGTGTGTGCACCACCCAGCCGTACAGTGAGTGTGTGCACCACCCAGCCGTACAGTGAGTGTGTGCACCACCCAGCCGTACAGTGAGTGTGTGCACCACCCAGCCGTACAGGGAGTGTGTGCACCACCCAGCCGTACAGGGAGTGTGTGCACCACCCAGCCGTACAGGGAGTGTGTGCACCACCCAGCCGTACAGGGAGTGTGTGCACCACCCAGCCGTACAGGGAGTGTGTGCACCACCCAGCCGTACAGTGAGTGTGTGCACCACCCAGCCGTACAGTGAGTTTGTGCACCACCCAGCCGTACAGGGAGTGTGTGCACCACCCAGCCGTACAGGGAGTGTGTGCACCACCCAGCCGTACAGTGAGTGTGTGCACCACCCAGCCGTACAGTGAGTGTGTGCACCACCCAGCCGTACAGTGAGTGTGTGCACCACCCAGCCGTACAGTGAGTGTGTGCACCACCCAGCCGTACAGTGAGTGTGTGCACCACCCAGCCGTACAGGGAGTGTGTGCACCACCCAGCCGTACAGGGAGTGTGTGCACCACCCAGCCGTACAGGGAGTGTGTGCACCACCCAGCCGTACAGTGAGTGTGTGCACCACCCAGCCGTACAGTGAGTGTGTGCACCACCCAGCCGTACAGTGAGTGTGTGCACCACCCAGCCGTACAGGGAGTGTGTGCACCACCCAGCCGTACAGGGAGTGTGTGCACCACCCAGCCGTACAGTGAGTGTGTGCACCACCCAGCCGTACAGTGAGTGTGTGCACCACCCAGCCGTACAGTGAGTTTGTGCACCACCCAGCCGTACAGGGAGTGTGTGCACCACCCAGCCGTACAGGGAGTGTGTGCACCACCCAGCCGTACAGGGAGTGTGTGCACCACCCAGCCGTACAGTGACCAGCGGAGTGTCAGATGCAATTAGATGAAGGCTCGTAATGGCTGAGTGTACGTGTTTATTACCTAATATTTTCTGACGTTCCTTTCTATTCCTTCATTTTCTTAGTCTTCTTCTCTATCTTCCAATGTTGATTTATCCTTTCTATTATATTTTCTATTCTTTAGCATTTTCTTTATCATTCATTATAATTTTATTATCTCAACTTCAGCTTATATGTATTTTTTCTGTGTATCGGTTCTTTTTATTACTCAGAAAAATATATTTGATATGTTTCTGTAAATAACTCAACCTGACCTGGCCTGACCTGACCTGACCTGACCTGACCTGACCTGATTTGACCTGACCTTATTTAACACTATTTGACCTTAACATAACGTTACTTTAACTAAACTAACCTGGCAGAATTTGGCCCTAATTAATCTTATCGCGACTTGACCTGACCAAACATAACCTAAACTAACCTAACTTGATGCGACTTGACCTAAACTGACTTAACATGATATAATCTAACCTAACCAAATGCGTCCTCACCTGACCAATCGTAACCTAATCTTGCATAATGTGAACCAACCAAATCTAACCTAACTTGGCCTAACTGACGTAACCTAATGCCCTAACCTAAGATTATATGATCTGATCTAACCTAACCTTACCTTCTCACCATGCAAAATATGTCATTGCCACAGCACTCTAGAACAATGTATAGCTATATTACGTGTATTATGAGAGCCCAATGGTGGCGTGCATACATAGAAGTCAACGTTTTGTTTATTCGTACACAAGGAAGTCAACGTTTTCTTTATTCATACACAAGGAAGTCAACGTTTTGTTTATTCATACACAAGGAAGTCAACGTTTTGTTTATTCATACACAAGGAAGTCAACGTTTTGTTTATGCATACACAAAAAAAGGTGATGTTTATATCTTATACACGAGGGGTAATTCTCGTATTCATTCACACACAAAAGAGGTCAACACTGTGTATATATATGTATGGAAGAAGGCCGTATATTCTTCGTACCAAATACATAAGAGTTTATATGTAAAGTCAGACATCCAGCCAGAGGGTTACATAGATACATGATTATTCTGTAGCATTTTATGTATTGTAAGGGAAATGAATACAGTGATATAAATATGCTAAATACAGCAGTAGTAGTATGTTTGTGTATACTCGTGTAAACAATGACATGAATGTATGCTTATGCTGTGTATATATCTGCATACAAAATATACATAATACGCTGAGATTATATATAATGGTTATACAAGACGAAATATATAATAGTTACTAATAGGGAGATGGTAATGGGGACGGGAGGGTGGGGTTTAATAGGAACTCGGGAGTAATAGATATTTGTAATGGGGACGAAAGTGTGTAGTTGAATAGGAACTCGGGAATAATAGGTTTTATTACTGGGGAAGTGGTGGTTCTATTTACAGTGTAGTAACATAGGAATTCGGAAGAAAAAGGTATACAGTATGTAATTGGTAATTCTTTTGATGCAATATATCAGTACTTAATAAGGAGAGGGCAATAGGGAAGTGTAAGTGTGTTTAAATATGGACCCCCAATCGTAAATAGGTAATGAAGTATAATTGGGAAATAGTTTTATAAAAGTGAAAATTATTACGATTCCTTTGTAGTTGTTGCAGTGAATGAAAAAACAAAAACACCCTCTCACGCACACATAAAATTATTGCCTCACTAAATAAAGACTATGGAATTTCTTTACCGTTCTTGAGAATTTTCATTGAACGAGCCATTTCGAAGAAGTGATTGCAGCATATTAAAGAAGCACATTAATAATAATAATAACCTACATATCCCTAATGTTTCTCTCACAGCGAGACTTTTCGCGTTAATGACTCTTGTTCTAATTAAGTGAAATTAGTTTTTAATTTTAAGTAGATCGGGTTTTTATCAGTACGTTTTTTTTATCTTCCTATTATCATTTCAATGTTTACAAATGTACAGGTGATGATTTGTTCTGGTGTGTGTGTGTGGTTTTAGTACGTAGGGTGACGGTTGTGGTGTTAAATGTTGTGTTTGCGTATTTATAGTGCGTGCGTGCCTTTCAGTATGGCCTTTTTAATCGTACACACACACACACACACACACACACACACACACACTTATTCCTATACACCCATCTCATGATCCTCTCCCACTAACCACACAAAACAAAAGTATTCTATACAAACCTCATAAAAACACACCCTCCTCTCCCCCTCACCCCAACACACACACCGCCAACATGGACTCCAAGAGGATAATGGCGTGTGCCTTTATTATGGCGCACAGGGACTTTAAAGAAAGGAAAAAAACACGGTGCGCTCTCTAATGAAGTCATATAAAGTTCTGAATGGCTTTGTTCTTGGCGTCTACGCTAGGTTCCGGCGTTCTTTAAAAATGCCTTTTAAAACTTGCGAGGGACGCTCATGAGGACGGCCCTTGCATAAATTTGCGTCTAACCCAAATGTTATGTTTATTGTCGAAGCTGGCGGCTGACCGGCGGGGCTCCAACCCTGGGTCTAGCGGCCCTTCCTTCAGGCTTTATGACGCCCCAGCCAACCTTCCAGTCACCACCACTACATCTATATCACCACCACCACCACCATCCTTACATCACCACCACCATCCTTACATCACCACCACTACATCTATATCACCACCACCACTACCATCCTTACATCACCACCACTACATCTATATCACCACCACCACTACATCTATATCACCACCACCATCCTTACATCACCACCACTACATCTATATCACCACCACCACCACCATCCTTACATCACCACCACTACATCTATATCACCACCACCACCACCATCCTTACATCACCACCACTACATCTATATCACCACCACCACCACCATCCTTACATCACCACCACTACATCTATATCACCACCACCACCACCATCCTTACATCACCACCACTACATCTATATCACCACCACCACTACCATCCTTACATCACCACCACTACATCTATATCACCACCACCACCACCATCCTTACATCACCACCACTACATCTATATCACCACCACCACCACCATCCTTACATCACCACCACTACATCTATATCACCACCACATCCTTACATCACCACCACTACATCTATATCACCACCACCACCACCATCCATACATCACCACCACCACCACCATCCTTACATCACCACCACTACATCTATATCACCACAACCACCACCATCCTTACATCACCACCACCACCACCATCCTTACATCACAAACCACTACATCTATATCACCACCACCACCACCATCCTTACATCACCACCACTACATCTATATCACCACCACCACTACCATCCTTACATCACCACCACCATCCTTACATCACCACCACCACCACCATCCTTACATCACCACCACTACATCTATATCACCACAACCATCCCTACATCATCACCACCTTCACTACATCACCACCCACCACCCCTACATCACCATCACCACATCACCACCACCACCCCTACATCACCATCATCACCCCAACATCACCATCACCACCCCTACATCACCATCACCACCCCTACATCACCATCACCACCCCTACATCACCATCACCACCCCTACATCACCATCACCATCCCTACATCACCATCACCACCCCTACATCACCGTCACCACCCGTACATCACCATCACCACCACAGGCCTAAAAACCACACCCATTACTCATTGTTTTATTGTCTGTGCTGCACCGTCGGCCTCCTATACTCCTGTTGTCCCCCTGGGGATTCATGCTGTACCGTTCTATACCCCTTACTGTACCGTTCTGTACCCCTGCTGCATCGTGCTGTACCCCTGCTGTGCCTGGGGACTCGCTACACCATCCATTACCTCAATATTTCGGATTTTTGCTGCACCATAAAGAGCCGTGCAGCTTGTTTTTATCTGCCATGCTGTGCCCTGCTGTTCAACCTACTGTATCCTGGCTGTGCATATCTCTACAGCATCCTACATCATCCTGTTGTCCGCATCCTCTCTCTCTCTCTCTCTCTCTCTCTCTCTCTCTCTCTCTCTCTCTCTCTCTCTCTCGTTGGTAATAAATAAACAAACACATTTCTTGGAACTCAGAGTGCAGAAGACAAGTGTACAACAAAGATGGTTAGTGAACAAGAGAGTTGGTTAGTGAACAAGAGAGATGGTTAGTGAACAGGAGAGATGGTTAGTGAACAGGAGAGATGGTTAGTGTAGAAGAGAGATGCACAAGAGACGAAAGAAAAATAAGAGTAAAGCGAGGAAATTAAAGAGAGGGCTGACTGTCCACTTTATGGGAGATGGGTCGAGAAGTTAGAGGCAGGCCACCTGTTAACACCTCACAAGAACCTTTACTGTAGGTGCTGGTCAGAACTAACTGTGTCTCTCTGTAACTGCTGTCTCTCTCTGAACTGTGCGTGTGTGTCTAAACTGTGTCTCCCACCGTATAAATTCTCATCAAAGGTTCTTAGGTGAATATTTCTCACGTGGGGACAATAACTCGCCGTTTACCTCACGCTAACTCGCCTTCTACCTCACGCTAACTCGCCTTCTACCTCACGCTAACTCGCCTTCTACCTCGCGCTAACTCGCCTTCTACCTCACGCTAACTCGCCGTTTACCTCACGCTAACTCGCCTTCTACCTCACGCTAACTCGCCTTCTACCTCACGCTAACTCGCCGTTTACCTCACGCTAACTCGCCTTCTACCTCACGCTAACTCGCCTTCTACCTCACGCTAACTCGCCTTCTACCTCACGCTAACTCGCCTTCTACCTCACGCTAACTCGCCGTTTACCTCACGCTAACTCGCCTTATACCTCACTCTACCTCACGCTAACTCGCCGTTTACCTCACGCTAACTCGCCTTCTACCTCACGCTAACTCGCCGTATACCTCACGCTAACTCGCCTTCTACCTCACGCTAACTCGCCGTTTACCTCACGCTAACTCGCCTTCTACCTCACGCTAACTCGCCTTCTACCTCACGCTAACTCGCCGTTTACCTCACGCTAACTCGCCTTCTACCTCACGCTAACTCGCCGTTTACCTCACGCTAACTCGCCTTCTACCTCACGCTAACTCGCCTTTACCTCACGCTAACTCGCCGTTTACCTCACGCTAACTCGCCGTTTACCTCACGCTAACTCGCCTTCTACCTCACGCTAACTCGCCTTCTACCTCACGCTAACTCGCCTTCTACCTCACGCTAACTCGCCTTCTACCTCACGCTAACTCGCCGTTTACCTCACGCTAACTCGCCTTCTACCTCACGCTAACTCGCCTTCTACCTCACGCTAACTCGCCTTCTACCTCACGCTAACTCGCCGTTTACCTCACGCTAACTCGCCGTTTACCTCACGCTAACTCGCCTTCTACCTCACAACAAAAACAGCAACAATAACAAAAACAAAACAAAAAATAACAGCAACAAAAATGACAAAAAAAACACCACCACTCGGCACAGATAGAGAGGGGGAGATGGGGTGGTGAGGGGATGTGGTGAAGTATATAAATAGTAAACTACTACTACTATTATTATTACTACTACAACGCCTACTACTACTATCATAACCACGACTACTACTACTACCACCACCACAACTACCACCACAACTACCACCACAACTACTACCACAACTACCACCGCAACTACCACCACAACTACCACCATTACTACCACCACAACTACCACCACAACTACCACCACAACTACCACCACAACTACTACCACAACTACCACCGCAACTACCACCACAACTACCACCATTACTACCA
This sequence comes from Homarus gammarus, assembly GCA_958450375.1. Classification (NCBI taxonomy): domain Eukaryota; kingdom Metazoa; phylum Arthropoda; class Malacostraca; order Decapoda; family Nephropidae; genus Homarus; species Homarus gammarus. The sequence continues at coordinate 21,349 of CAUDMG010003522.1, read as the reverse complement.
CCACAACTACCACCATTACTACCACCACAACTACCACCATTACCACCACCACAACTACCACCACAACTACCACCACAACTACTACCACAACTACCACCACAACTACCACCACAACTACCACCATTACTACCACCACAACTACCACCATTACTACCACCACAACTACCACCATTACCACCACCACAACTACCACCACAACTACTACCACAACTACCACCACAACTACCACCACAACTACCACCACAACTACTACCACAACTACCACCGCAATTACCACCACAACTACCACCACAACTACCACCACAACTACCACCACAACTAACACCATTACTACCACCACAACTACCACCATTACTACCACCACAACTACCACCACAACTACCACCATTACTACCACCATTACTACTACCACCATTACTACTACCACAACTACCACCATTACTACCACCACAACTACCACCATTACTACCACCACAACTACTACCACAACTACCACCACAACTACCACCATTACTACCACCACAACTACCACCACAACTACCACCATTACTACTACCACAACTACCACCATTACTACCACCACAACTACCACCATTACTACCACCATTACTACTACCACCATTACTACTACCACAACTACCACCATTACTACCACCACAACTACCACCATTACTACCACCACAACTACTACCACAACTACCACCACAACTACCACCATTACTACCACCACAACTACCACCACAACTACCACCATTACTACTACCACAACTACCACCATTACTACTAGCAATGACAAAAACAAACATTAATATATTATACATTTTATTACCACTAGTAAAATATTAATACTATTTTTTAATTTATACAACTCGGTTTAAAACTACAGTACATTACCCACATTATGTTTCTAAGGCAACGTGTGTGTGGGTGTGTCCTGCCGCTTGAAAACACCCCTTGGCCTCGCCCATTTTGATAGCTCCACCCATTTTATTTATAGCTCCGCCCATTTTTTTCATAGCTCCTCCCATTCTAATGTAACTCCGCCCACTCCGTTAACAATGGGTAACAAATTTGATTGGGTGGGACGTGGAGGTGTGTCAATTTCAAGTGATTTGATTGGCTGTTGATTTAGTGGGCGGGGCCTGATGGATCCTCCAATGGCCTCCAAAAGTAGGATCGGCCTACAAGAGATAGTGGTCGGCCTACAAGTTACTGCTCGGCCTCCAAAGGTACGGTCGGCCTCCAAATGTTCATGGTCGGCCTCCAAGTGTTCATGGTCGGCCTACAAGAGTTACTGGTCGGCCTCCAAAGGTACGGTCGGCCTCCAAATGATCATGGTCGGCCTCCAAGTGTTCATGGTCGGCGTACAAGAGTCAGTGGTCGGCCTACAAGAGTTACTGGTCGGCCTCCAAAGGTACGGTCGGCCTCCAAGTGTTCATGGTCGGCCTCCAAGAGATAGTGGTCGGCCTACAAGAATATGGGGTCGGCCTCCAAGTGTTCATGGTCGGCCTCCAAGAGTTACTGGTCGGCCTCCAAAGGTACGGTCGGCCTCCAAGGGATAGTGGTCGGCCTACAAGAGTATGAGGTCGGCCTCCAAGTGTTCATGGTCGGCCTCCAAGAGATAGTGGTCGGCCTACAAGAGTATGAGGTCGGCCTCCAAGTGTTCATGGTCGGCCTCCAAGAGATAGTGGTCGGCCTACAAGAGTATGAGGTCGGCCTCCAAGAGATAGTGGTCGGCCTACAAGAGTATGAGGTCGGCCTTCAAGAGATAGTGGTCGGCCTCCAAGAGATAGTGGTCGGCCTCCAAGAGTATGAGGTCGGCCTCCAAGTGTTCATGGTCGGCCTCCAAGAGATAGTGGTCGGCCTCCAAGAGTATGAGGTCGGCCTCCAAGTGTTCATGGTCGGCCTCCAAGAGATAGTGGTCGGCCTCCAAGAGTATGAGGTCGGCCTCCAAGTTTTCATGGTCGGCCTCCAAGAGATAGTGGTCGGCCTCCAAGAGTATGAGGTCGGCCTCCAACAACCTCAAAATATAACAAAAGAAGAACTTAAATTACTATTCCTCCACCATAAAGTGTATAAGGCACTTAAATAACTCTCAAGACACTTACATGATTCCTAAGGCACTTAAATAACTCTTAAGACACTTACATGATACCTAAGGCACTTAAATAACTCTCAAGACACTTACATGATTCCGAAGGCACTTAAATAACTCTTAAGACACTTACATATACATTAAGTCACTTATATGCTACTTAAACAAAACATCAACACCGCTGAAGTTACTTAAATAAACCCTACAAACAACAATTAAGTAAGACACTTATATTGAGGCACTTATTTAAAGCACTTGGGGGGCCTCACTTATATGAAGCACTTACAAAGAGGCACTTATTTGAGGCACTTATAACTCAACACTTATAAGTATCACCTTAAGTATTTCCAGAGTGAACTGTAGTAAACTTATTGTCAACACACTTGTTTATATCACATAAGTTAAGCTCTCTGAGTGGCCCTATATGTTAAGCTCTCTGAGTGGCCCTATATGTTAAGTTCTCTGAGTGGCCCTATATGTTAAGTTCTCTGAGTGGCCCTATATGTTAAGCTCTTTGAGTGGTCCTATAAGTTAAGCTCTCTGAGTGGCCCACCCAGGAAGTAAACAAACTCTTTATCAACTTGTGTCCCAGCAGAGCCTAATATGTAAACATGAGCCTTATAGACGTGAGCTTTATAGCCGTGAGCCTTATAGCCGTGAGCCTTATAGCCGTGAGCCTTGTAGCCGTGAGCCTTATATATAGCCGTGAGCCTTGTAGCCGTGAGCCTTATATATAGCCGTGAGCCTTATAGCCGTGAGCCTTGTAGCCGTGAGCCTTATAGCCGTGAGCCTTGTAGCCGTGAGCCTTGTAGCCGTGAGCCTTATAGCCGTGAGCCTTATAGCCGTGAGCCTTGTAGCCGTGAGCCTTATAGCCGTGAGCCTTATAGCCGTGAGCCTTGTAGCCGTGAGCTTTATAGCCGTGAGCCTTATATATAGACGTGAGCCTTATAGGCGTGAGCTTTATAGACGTGAGCCTTATATATAGCCGTGAGCCTTATATATAGACGTGAGCCTTGTAGCCGTGAGCCTTATAGCCGTGAGCCTTGTAGCCGTGAGCCTTATAGCCGTGAGCCTTATAGCCGTGAGCCTTGTAGCCGTGAGCCTTGTAGCCGTGAGCCTTATAGCCGTGAGCCTTGTAGCCGTGAGCCTTATAGCCGTGAGCCTTATAGCCGTGAGCCTTGTAGCCGTGAGCTTTATAGCCGTGAGCCTTGTAGCCGTGAGCCTTATAGCCGTGAGCCTTATAGCCTTGAGCCTTATAGCCGTGAGCCTTATAGCCGTGAGCCTTGTAGCCGTGAGCCTTGTAGCCGTGAGCCTTGTAGCCGTGAGCCTTGTAGCCGTGAGCCTTATAGCCGTGAGCCTTGTAGCCGTGAGCCTTATAGCCGTGAGCCTTGTAGCCGTGAGCCTTGTAGCCTTGTAGCCGTGAGCCTTGTAGCCTTGTAGCCGTGAGCCTTATAGCCGTGAGCCTTGTAGCCGTGAGCCTTGTAGCCGTGAGCCTTATAGCCGTGAGCCTTATAGCCGTGAGCCTTATAGCCGTGAGCCTTGTAGCCGTGAGCCTTATAGCCGTGAGCCTTGTAGCCGTGAGCCTTATAGCCGTGAGCCTTGTAGCCGTGAGCCTTATAGCCGTGAGCCTTGTAGCCGTGAGCCTTATAGCCGTGAGCCTTGTAGCCGTGAGCCTTATAGCCGTGAGCCTTGTAGCCGTGAGCCTTGTAGCCGTGAGCCTTATAGCCGTGAGCCTTGTAGCCGTGAGCCTTGTAGCCGTGAGCCTTGCAGCCGTGAGCCTTATAGACGTGAGCCTTATAGCCGTGAGCCTTATAGCCGTGAGCCTTGTAGCCGTGAGCCTTATAGCCGTGAGCCTTGCAGCCGTGAGCCTTATAGACGTGAGCCTTATAGCCGTGAGCCTTATAGCCGTGAGCCTTATAGACGTGAGCCTTATAGCCGTGAGCCTTGTAGCCGTGAGCCTTGTAGCCGTGAGCCTTGTAGCCGTGAGCCTTATAGCCGTGAGCCTTGCAGCCGTGAGCCTTATAGACGTGAGCCTTATAGCCGTGAGCCTTGTAGCCGTGAGCCTTATAGCCGTGAGCCTTGTAGCCGTGAGCCTTGTAGCCGTGAGCCTTATAGCCGTGAGCCTTATAGCCGTGAGCCTTGTAGCCGTGAGCCTTATAGCCGTGAGCCTTGTAGCCGTGAGCCTTATAGCCGTGAGCCTTGTAGCCGTGAGCCTTATAGCCGTGAGCCTTGTAGCCGTGAGCCTTATAGCCGTGAGCCTTGTAGCCGTGAGCCTTATAGCCGTGAGCCTTGTAGCCGTGAGCCTTGTAGCCGTGAGCCTTGTAGCCGTGAGCCTTATAGCCGTGAGCCTTGCAGCCGTGAGCCTTATAGCCGTGAGCCTTATAGCCGTGAGCCTTGTAGCCGTGAGCCTTATAGCCGTGAGCCTTGTAGCCGTGAGCCTTGTAGCCGTGAGCCTTATAGCCGTGAGCCTTATAGCCGTGAGCCTTGTAGCCGTGAGCCTTGTAGCCGTGAGCCTTTTAGCCGTGAGCCTTGCAGCCGTGAGCCTTGCAGCCGTGAGCCTTGCAGCCGTGAGCCTTGCAGCCGTGAGCCTTGTAGCCGTGAGCCTTGTAGCCGTGAGCCTTGTAGCCGTGAGCCTTGTAGCCGTGAGCCTTGTAGCCGTGAGCCTTATAGCCGTGAGCCTTGTAGCCGTGAGCCTTGTAGCCGTGAGCCTTATAGACGTGAGCCTTATAGCCGTGAGCCTTGTAGCCGTGAGCCTTGTAGCCGTGAGCCTTGTAGCCGTGAGCCTTATAGCCGTGAGCCTTATAGACGTGAGCCTTATAGCCGTGAGCCTTGTAGCCGTGAGCCTTGTAGCCGTGAGCCTTATAGCCGTGAGCCTTGTAGCCGTGAGCCTCATCTACAAGGTCAGTTTCAGTAGTCAGTCTTTAGGTAACGCTGAGTCACTCTTCCCCCTGACGTAGATCCTCGTAGCCTTGGTCCCTAAGACTCTGTCCAGTAGTGAAGTTTTGTTCCTCTTCCTGGCGTTTTGAACTTCCTTGAACACCTCGTGGAAGGCCGTGGCCACCTGGAGGACGTGTTCTGACGCGGCCACCTCGCTGAAGTAGCACTCCAGGTCCTTGGCCAGTATCTCACCTGTGTGGAGGAAGAGGTGTTAATGAGAGAGAGAGAGAGAGAGAGAGAGAGAGAGAGAGAGAGAGACACACACACATATTCCCTCCCTGATTCACACCTGATGACCTAAACGGTGTTTGGTGGTGTTGTAGACCATTATAATGACCCCCTACACAACTATGACCCTTAAGGATTCACTAAGTAGCTTACTCTAAGTCTAAATTCGCTCCTAATGGATTATGTCATTTTTATAGCATTTTATTGGCCCCGAGTTTGTTGGCCCGTGTCTTAATTATGGTGTTAGGGTCTCTCTCTCTCTCTCTCTCTCTCTCTCTCTCTCTCTCTCTCTCTCCATTAAAGAAACATCGTCAACACAAACACCAAAGGGCTTTATGAGGGAGGAGGGAAGGAAGGAGGGTGGGAGGGGAAGAAGGGAGGGAGGGAAGGAAGGAGGGAAGGAGGGTATTTGAGTGGCTAGTGACGTCACGTGATAGAGATGCTTAAAATAGTTGACTCTTTACTCCATCCTTCCCTCCCTCCCTCCCTCCCTCCACTACCCCTCCCTCCACTACCCCTCCCTCCCTCCATTATAAGGAGTGAGTCAGCAGATAAGGAGTATGAATTAGTAATATACTCAATACCTGACATCACCTGACACTAGAGACATCACCTGACACTAGAGACATCACCTGACACTAGAGACATCACCTGACACTAGAGACATCACCTGACGCTAGATACATCACCTGACGCTAGAGCCATCACCTGACACTAGAGACATCACCTGACACTAGAGACATCACCTGACATCACCTGACACTAGAGACATCACCTGACACTAGAGACATCACCTGACACTAGAGACATCACCTGACACTAGAGACATCACCTGACACTAGAGACATCACCTGACGCTAGAGACATCACCTGACACTAGAGACATCACCTGACACTAGATACATCACCTGACATCACGTGTTTGTGTGATAACGTTTTCTCTGTAAGGTCAGGTCACCAGAGGTCAGGTCAGGTATTAATGACTCACCTTCGTCAGTAGACACCTGCCTCAGGTGGACCATGTCAGCTTTATTAGCCAAGAGAACCATGGGTGGGCCGAGGCTGGGTGATGCATCCCCACCCACGGTCATGGGCGGCGTGGGCGTGAGGGTGGCCGCCCCTCCTAGTCCTCCTCGCCCACTGGCCTTCCTCTCGCTGATGTGGAGTCGCATTTTCTTGACCCAGTTGAAGCTTTGTCTGTCGGTAATAGAGTACACCAGCAGGAAGCCGTCGGCCCACCCGATGGTGTCTGACGAAGGGAGAGCTTCACTGTTCTGTCGGGAGTGAGGGAGAGTGAGTGAGTGAGTGTCAGAACATATGATGAACTAACACACACACACACACCCAGGATAGAGTGCCAGAGAGGTCATTAGGTCAGCCTCACCTGACCTTGGCACACCTCATTATCTGTGCTAATGAGCCCTCACACTACACACCTGCACCTGGTAAAAGGCTATCTATATTACCAACAGACAGACACACACACAGACACACACACACACACACACACACACACACACACACACACACACAGACGGACAGACAGACAGAGAAAGAAAGACACACACACACACAGAAAGACAGACAGACAGACAGACAGAGAGAGAGAGAGAGAGAGAGAGAGAGAGAGAGACAGGACCTGACAAGACAAGAGGTCAGTGAGTCAGAATAAATCACCTTCTCATAATAATAACTGTAGCAGTGTGTCAGCCCCCACTAGTGTGTCAGCCCCCACTAGTGTGCCAGCCCCCCACTAGTGTGTCAGCCCCCCACTAGTGTGTCAGCCCCCCACTAGTGTGTCAGCCCCCCACTAGTGTGTCAGCCCCCACTAGTGTGTCAGCCCCCACTAGTGTGTCAGCCCCCCACTAGTGTGTCAGCCCCCCACTAGTGTGTCAGCCCCCACTAGTGTGTCAGCCCCCCACTAGTGTGTCAGCCCCCACTAGTGTGTCAGCCCCCCACTAGTGTGTCAGCCCCCCACTAGTGTGTCAGCCCCCCACTAGTGTGTCAGCCCCCACTAGTGTGTCAGCCCCCCACTAGTGTGTCAGCCCCCCACTAGTGTCAGCCCCCACTAGTGTGTCAGCCCCCCACTAGTGTGTCAGCCCCCCACTAGTGTGTCAGCCCCCCACTAGTGTGTCAGCCCCCCACTAGTGTGTCAGCCCCCACTAGTGTGTCAGCCCCCCACTAGTGTGTTTTATTTATACTGTAGTTGCCACCACGCCTTCGTCGGGGTGCGTGTCTGTCTGTGTGTGTGTGTCTGTCTCACATTCATTCCTCCTCTCTCCCTCTCCCTCCCTCCCCCTCCCCCTCTCCCCCTCCCCCTCTCCCTTCCCTCTCTCCCCTCTCCCTCCCTCTCTCCCCCTAGCGGTAACCATTGATGCTTTTAAGAGATCATCAATAACAGGTGTTGAGTGTCGCCTTTACTGCTCTGTATATTGTTGGAACTCTTGCCTTGTTGATGCTGTCAGCTTGATCTTACACAAAGCATGGCCTTACCTCAAGCTTAGATAATGTGTATATAAGGCATCTCAGCTTGTTTCACCAGATTATTAGGGACCTAAGCTTATTTCACCTGATTATGAGAGAGAGAGAGAGAGAGGGAGAGAGAGAGAGAGAGCGCGCGCTCTGGTGTTCCTGACTTAAACTATAAATATTGCCTTTGTGTACACCTCTCAACACACACACACACACACACACATTAACCTTCCTACACGCACATACATCAGCCCTCCCACACACACACATACATGTACACACACATCAACCCTCATATACACACACAGACATGTACGTACACACACAAACACATACCTGCCCCTGTAGTATTTGTTTTCTAAGATGGTAAAGGTGAGGGAAGTGAGGACACACACACACACACACACACACACACACACACACACACATTCTTCTTCAGTGACTATATATAAACATTTCAGTATTAACTATAAACATGACAAGAGGACGGGATGTTTATACCTGTACCTCACCTGGTGAATGTTGACCTAGGGTAATTAGCACCTGTGTGGTGATAGTGTGGTGATGGTACTACTACCACCACCACTACTAGGCAGACCTGACCTACTTTCCACAACAGGTTCAGGTAAACAATCAGTGGCTCCAGGTGAGTTTGTTTACATCTGGGTTATTAACTCTTCCCTGTGTCTGGTCAGGCAACAGGTGGGAATCAGTGTTACAACTACCACAATACCTACCACAATACCTACCACAACCCACCACAAGTCTCTAATCAAGAACTCTCACATTTAACAAGTTCATTAGGCCTCATTTATTGCCCACACACTCACCTTGGCAAAGTGACCATCGAAAATTCTTATGATTGAGATGGCGTTAATGGCGCGTGTTTGTGTGGTAGTAATGTGAATTGATTGGTTGGGGTTTAGTCAGGTTTTTATTAGGATGATGATAATGATTTAATAATAATAACTAGCAGAAACGCACTCATTGGCTAGGCCACGGTAAGACGCTCGCCATATTGTCTCACTGTTCAGTCACCAAAACGTCTTCTTCCATCAATAGTTCATTAACGGTGTATGTAAGTTCCACCATGTTTTTCACTACAACGGTACAGCAGAGTATATTTTTTTAGCATTAAACTGTTATTATATTGTCTAATCATCACTACATATAACACCATCCATCATCACTACATATAACACCATCACTACAACCACCACCACTACCACAACTACCACCACCACTGCAACAACTACCACCACCACTACAACAACTGCCACCACCACCACTACAACAACTACCACCACCACTACAACAACAACTACCACCACCACTGCAACAACTACCACCACCACTACAACAACAACTACCACCACCACTGCAACAACTGCCACCACCACTGCAACAACTACCAGCACCACTGCAACAACTACCACCACCACTACAACAACTGCCACCACCACTGCAACAACTACCACCACCACTACAACAACTACCACCACCACTACAACAACTGCCACCACCACTGCAACAACTACCAGCACCACTGCAACAACTACCACCACCACTACAACAACTACCACCACCACTGCAACAACTGCCACCACCACTGCAACAACTACCACCACCACTACAACAACTGCCACCACCACTGCAACAACTACCAGCACCACTGCAACAACTACCACCACCACTACAACAACTGCCACCACCACTGCAACAACTACCACCACCACTGCAACAACTACCACCACCACTACAACAACTACCACCACCACTGCAACAACTACCACCACCACTGCAACAACTACCACCACCACTACAACAACTGCCACCACCACTGCAACAACTACCACCACCACTGCAACAACTACCACCACCACTACAACAACTGCCACCACCACTGCAACAACTACCAGCACCACTGCAACAACTACCACCACCACTACAACAACTGCCACCACCACTACAACAACTACCACCACCACTACAACAACTACCACCACCACTACAACAACTGCCACCACCACTGCAACAACTACCACCACCACTACAACAACTACCACCACCACTACAACAACTGCCACCACCACTACAACAACTACCACCACCACTACAACAACTACCACCACCACTACAACAACTACCACCACCACTACAACAACTGCCACCACCACTACAACAACTACCACCACCACTACAACAACTACCACCACCACTACAACAACTGCCACCACCACTGCAACAACTACCACCACCACTACAACAACTACCACCACCACTACAACAACTGCCACCACCACTGCAACAACTACCACCACCACTACAACAACTGCCACCACCACTGCAACAACTACCACCACCACTGCAACAACTACCACCACCACTACAACAACTGCCACCACCACTACAACAACTACCACCACCACTGCAACAACTACCACCACCACTGCAACAACTACCACCACCACTGCAACAACTACCACCACCACTACAACAACTGCCACCACCACTACAACAACTACCACCACCACTGCAACAACTACCACCACCACTACAACAACTGCCACCACCACTACAACAACTACCACCACCACTACAACAACTACCACCACCACTACAACAACTGCCACCACCACTGCAACAACTACCACCACCACTGCAACAACTACCACCACCACTACAACAACTGCCACCACCACTACAACAACTACCACCACCACTACAACAACTACCACCACCACTACAACAACTGCCACCACCACTGCAACAACTACCACCACCACTACGTTGATTTTGTAGTTTGACCCCTTGTGAAGCCTCTAGATCTCTAGACCTCTGGCCGCCACGTACCTTGTCTTCCAAATCCCCTTTAGCTTACGAGTAATTTATTTAGATTTTTATTTTTATTTTTGTTTTTAATTTTAGTTGTTTTCTCGTTTGTTGTTTTTATGATTATTGTGGTTATTTTTTTATTATCGTTGTTTTTTTTGCTGTTGTTGTTATAACTGTTATTGACGAGTATTTATTTTTAATGGTGGTGTTGTTTTGTTATCGATTTTTGGTGCTGTTAGAGGAAGGAAAGATGGAGCGAGAGAGAGAGAAAAAAGAGGGAGAGAGAGAGAGTGTGTAAGGAAAGGAGAACTGTTGGTAGGAGTGGAAGGAACAGACAGACGGACGGACACAGACAGACAGACATTAAACAGACAGACAAACAGACGAGCGGAGACACAGACAGACAGACAGGGAGAGACAGACAATCTTGGCTAATAAAGAAGGAATCGCCGTAAATAAGAAGGTCCGGCGCTCTTCTCAGGCTCGACCGCTGCCACCCAAACTGAAACAGACTCACCACGTAATAGAGCGAATGAGGTTGTCAGGAGGAGGGTGTCAGAAGGAGAGAAGGGTGTCAGGAGGAGAGTGTTAGGAGGAGAGGAGAGTGTCAGGAGGAGAGTGTCAGGAGGAGAGTGTCAGGAGGAGAGAAGGGTGTCAGGAGGAGAGTGTTAGGAGGAGAGGAGAGTGTCAGGAGGAGAGAAGGGTGTCAGGAGGAGAGAAGGGTGTCAGGAGGAGAGAAGGGTGTCAGGAGGAGAGAAGGGTGTCAGTAGGAGGGTGTCAGG
>CAUDMG010003522.1:0-5000 GCA_958450375.1 Homarus gammarus | reverse complement strand
GGAGGAGAGGAGGGTGTCAGGAGGAGAGTGTCAGGAGGAGAGTGTTAGGAGGAGAGGAGAGTGTCAGGAGGAGAGTGTCAGGAGGAGAGGAGGGTATCAGGAGGAGAGAAGGGTGTCAGTAGGAGGGTGTCAGGAGGAGAGTGTTAGGAGGAGAGGAGGGTGTCAGGAGGAGAGAAGGGTGTCAGGAGGAGAGGAGAGTGTCAGGAGGAGAGGAGGGTGTCAGGAGGAGAGAAGGGTGTCAGGAGGAGAGTGTCAGGAGGAGAGAAGGGCGTCAGGAGAGGAGGGTGTCAGGAGGAGAGGAGGGTGTCAGGAGGAGAGTGTCAGGAGGAGAGAAGGGTGTCAGGAGGAGAGTGTCAGGATAGTAGGGTGTCAGGAGGAGAGGAGGGTGTCAGGAGGAGAGTGTCAGGAGGAGAGGGGAGTGTCAGGAGGAGAGAAGGGTGTCAGGAGAGAAGGGTGTCAGGAGGAGAGTGTCAGGAGGAGAGGAGGGTGTCAGGAGGAGAGGAGGGTGTCAGGAGGAGGGTGTCAGGAGGAGAGAAGGGTGTCAGGAGGAGAGGAGGGTGTCAGGAGGAGAGGAGGGTGTCAGGAGGAGAGTGTCAGGAGGAGAGGAGGGTGTCAGGAGGAGAGGAGGGTGTCAGGAGGAGAGGAGAGTGTCAGGAGGAGAGAAGGGTGTCAGGAGGAGAGTGTCAGGAGAGAAGGGTGTCAGGAGGAGAGTGTCAGGAGGAGAGGAGGGTGTCAGGAGGAGAGGAGAGTGTCAGGAGGAGAGAAGGGTGTCAGGAGGAGAGGAGGGTGTCAGGAGGAGAGAAGGGTGTCAGGAGGAGAGTGTCAGGAGAGGAGGGTGTCAGGAGGAGAGAAGGGTGTCAGGAGGAGTGTGTCAGGAGGAGAGGAGGGTGTCAGGAGGAGAGTGTCAGGAGGAGAGTGTCAGGAGGAGAGGAGGGTGTCAGGAGGAGAGAAGGGTGTCAGGAGGAGAGAAGGGTGTCAGGAGGAGAGGAGGGTGTCAGGAGGAGAGTGTCAGGAGGAGAGAAGGGTGTCAGGAGGAGAGAAGGGTGTCAGGAGGAGAGTGTCAGGAGGAGAGGAGGGTGTCAGGAGGAGAGTGTCAGGAGGAGAGGAGGGTGTCAGGAGGAGAGGAGAGTGTCAGGAGGAGAGAAGGGTGTCAGGAGGAGAGTGTCAGGAGAGAAGGGTGTCAGGAGGAGAGTGTCAGGAGGAGAGGAGGGTGTCAGGAGGAGAGGAGGGTGTCAGGAGGAGAGAAGGGTGTCAGGAGGAGAGTGTCAGGGGGGACTAGGAGGAGTGTCAGGGGAGAGAGGAGGTTGTTGGGGGGAGGAAGGAAGTATCAGGAGAGTGGCACTGTCAGGGAAGAAGAGAGGGTAGTGTCAGGAAGAGAGGAGACGAGTGTGTCAGGAGGTGTTTCAGGGGTATGAAGAAGGGAAGTGTTGGGGAGGGGGAGTGTCAAGGTGGGTGTTAGGGGAGGGGGAGTGTCAAGGTGGGTGTTAGGGGAGGGGGAGTGTCTGGGGGGGGAGGTGTCAAGGGGGCGCTGGGAGAGAGGGAGTGTCTGGGGGGAGTGTCAAGGGGGGGCGGGTGAACCTTGTCGTCAGAGATAAACAGGAGTCGACCAGCTGTTGTGTGTGACAGTCATACCTAAACAAGACTCATTGACGGGCTGCTGTGAGACACTGAACCCCGGTAGGAGTGTAGGCACATGTGGTGGACGTGTAAATACAGGCAAGTGTAAAATGTTTATAGTGTAAATGGAAGAATAAACATATTTTACCAGGAAATACCAGTAAAGTAGGAACATGATAAACAATGTAAATATTAGTGTAAATGTAGACCTAGTAAAAATCCTACTAATATACTGTATATAATAAGAAATTTATACAAATACGTAAAACAGAGCAATACAATAACTTTTAATTCCTCAAAGTGGGTGTTTATGTGACGTCACGGGAGGGTATAGCAAACATCAACAAACAGATCCACAAGTATTACCAAGACAGTTATGTGAAATTTAATGACTATATTACAACTGAAAATATTAACTTAAATTATTATGAGAAAATTAAGATAACTTTAAAAAAACAAAATTTTAACAAAAAAGCAATATGTTCACTTTATACTATACAATATATCTGATACGAAAGTTGAAGAGTAACTGAGGCGCTGTGGTCAGTTGTCCCCCCCAAGGACTCTCTTAAACTCGAGGTGGTTGCCAGAGGCTGACTTGTACAAAACTTCCATCACGTGAAAGAGTTTATGACTTGGTTAAAATGATTTATAAAACATTATCTAAATGGTTGTTATAAAGGCAATTTTATGAACCGATCTTGATATTATCGATTATTTATTTATATTTACGATAACATGGTAGTGATTGTAGAGTCATTTAGCTTACTCTCTCCCTCCTGTGACGTCATCAACTACCTCGTTAAATGTTAAACGCTTGTTGCAGGAGTTTTTAGTTTATAATCATATATTCTAAAATTGGTTGCTGTTTTAGGTAATTATGTGGCAATGCTCTAAATAATATGAGTCTTGATACTTACTGTAAGGTGGTCACCTGTCGAGTTGTACGTTATTAAGTATTAGCTGACACACCTGTTGTTGTTATTGAGGAGAAAGGTAAAGGTATCAGTACACTAATAACATGAGAGAGAGAGAGAGAGAGAGAGAGAGAGAGAGAGAGAGAGGAATGTGAATTAGAAGTGTACAGTACAGAAAGTAAAATACGATAATGAATGATTAAAGAAAAAGGTTATTTAAAAGCAAAATAGGACCATAAACCCTCCCTCCCTCACACCCCCACACCCCCTCCCTCTACCGGGTGATGATGCTAACATAGATAAGGATGATATAAGAGAAACACTTGACAAATGTGGAATAAAGAATCGGGCATCACTGATAAGAGCCAAGAATCAGGACGATCTGGCGCCGAACAGGTTTTAAGATATCAGATGAAAAGAATAAGTATTGGCCCCTGACTCAAGAACTAATTATTCATCTTCACAGCAGAGACCAATTTTGATAAAGGTCACATGAAGACGGTGATTTAGGGCATTGGAATGACCATGGTCTCGGATGATATATGCCTGGTCGTTTTAGGTATTAATGCAGTGATCACACTGGGGTGATATTGCCAGGATCGTGGGCTGGTCATTATATCTCTCTCCCTTCCTCTCTCCACCCCCCTCCCCCCTCACATACCCTCCTCTCCCCCCTCCCTCCCTCCCTCCTCCACCGCTTAAGATGATCGCCATTGTGTTCTCAGAGACAAGACGCGCCAACCAGGTCCTGATATTGACACGATCAATTATATACCTGAGTTCAATCCCCTCAGGTAGAAAAAAAAATTATCTTGAGAATTTCCTCTTCTAACTCTTTCACTTCTTTTAAATTTTCCTTCTTTTCCTCCCCTCTTCCTCATTTGTTTTTCCTCTTTTCTCTTTTCCATCTTTATTTTTATTTATCATCTTCCCTCTCACTCTTTTCTTTTTATATTCCTTATTCTCCTCCTCCTCCTCTTTGTTCTTCTTTCTATTAGTTCTTCTCCCTTTTCTTTCTATTTTCCTCCTCTTGCTCTTCTATATTCTCTTCCTCATTCTCCTCTTCTTCTCCTCCTCCTCCTCCTCCTCCTCTTCTTCTCCTCCTCCTCCTCTTCTTCTCCTCCTCTTCTTCTTCTCCTCCTCTTCTTCTTCTCCTCCTCCTCCTCTTCTCCTTCTCCTCTTCTTCTTCTGCTCCTCTTCTTCTCCTCCTCTTTTCCTCCTCCTCCATTCTACTTCTTCCTACCTGCCTCCTTTCCACCACCACCACCACCACCACCACCACCCAGGGGGACGTTATCACGGAAAACGCCCAATTTCATTTCGTGACTCCTCCTGTAATCAAGTGACAGTCGTGGCTGGAGTAGGACTCGAGGCCTCGCCCACTAACTCACTCTCGAACAACAATTTCCAGCAAACGAGTGAGCGGGCCGCAGAATTGATAGTGTTTCGTAATAACGACTCATTATCCCTCTATAAATAAGACCGATTATCCCTTGCGGCCAAAACCCATGATTGCTTAGTGCGTGCAAGACCCCCCCCCCCCTCCCGCTATCCCGAGTCTGCTTGCTGACGCTCACTCACTCACTCACTCACTCATTCATTTACTACACACACACACACACACACACACACGGTATAAAAATAATGTTTAGGAAGAATAAATTTTCTTGATGGATTAAACACCAGAAATTAAAGAGGATTAAATTCGGAAGGATTAAGAACCCAAGGATTTTTTTATATAATTATGGCGATAAATCCAAACAGAAATCCAAGGGAGATTTATATATGTATTCCAAGTGAGATAAAATGGTTAAACGGGGATTACTCATATTAAAAGGGGATTTGTTTCTATATATAAACACTTTAATGGGAATACGCCAATTAGTAAATCCTATTTTAACCCCTCTGGTGGATTTAGGATTTAATTATTTATTTGTTTATTATATTTGGTCTTCCACTTTTATTTGGGTACTGTGATATACATGACTAGTGCGGATAGTAAATATTTGATTTTAATTAAAGTTCTAGACATTGTATAAATTAGTAATGAAGATGTTATTTTTATTTTCCTAGGGTAGTTTACAGGTACAATAATTTATAATGTGGGTCTTATATACAGAACTTGAATATATTTAGAACGAAATTTTATATTATGTTTTCGTAGCGTTTGGTAAATATCCTGTGTGTGTTAGGATTTAGATGAATTTTATTTCTTTAATTATTATAGTATGGACAGTGTGATTAAGTGAGGCGTTGATTAAGTTCACTCAGGCAAAACATCTTGGTTAATGAAGCTTCAGTGTGTGTGTGTGTGTGTAATATTTCCGCGTCGTGAGGAGTTGTTTATGTCTCAGCGTGAAGTGGGTCTAGCAGCCGTCAACCTCAGACATGATTCTTACTCAACCAGTCTCAAAGATTTACCTCAAGTGAAAATATATACTAAGGCAGGTAACTACTTCATTTAAG
>CAUDMG010003521.1:542500-558773 GCA_958450375.1 Homarus gammarus | reverse complement strand
CCTTCCTCCTATTCTTCCTGTATGCTGAGGGCCAGTTACCTATGTTAGGCTTCCAGGTGTTGTGGAGATTTAGCCTAGTCCAATCATGTTGCCACTTTTCAAATGTATATGTCTTCCCCAAGGAGAGACACGACTGAGTCTCCCAGGGCACATTAGTTGTCTCCCCGAGACCCACAGTCGCTCTTGCTAATCTGTCTGCCTGTTCATTGCCCCAAATGTTACAATGCCCAGGCACCCACACCAGCACAATATTCTTGGCACACTCATGTAATTTATTAATAATGTTGCCCTGTATTTCATTGCTGGTAGTATCACCACCTTCAATTGCTTTAAGAGCTGACATGGAATCTGAAATGACAGCAACATCACTGACATTGCTTGTTATTGCAATGTCAATGGCTTTACTAATTGCGAACATTTCTGCAGAGAAAATAGTTGCATGTCGCGGCAGGCGGGAGCTCCACTCCTCGTCTCTGCTCCAGATACCGGCTCCAACGTTGTCGTCAGTCTTGGACCCGTCGGTGTACACGTGAGTATAGGTGCTGAATCCTTCAAGAAATTGATAGAAAAGTTGCCTCAGGAGCTCAGGATGAAAGTCATTCTTTGCTCCCGGAAGCCACGATGTTTCCACATGGAGGTTGGGGTTCTCCCATGGCGGACACAACGGTGGAACGTATCTATCAACATCTCCGAAATGGATACCAGCACCCTGGCACAAGGTCTGGAGGCGGACAACCGAGGACGGGGACTTACGCAGCTGCAGGAAACGGAAGTTGGCAACAGCACACCAACCTGGGTGGCCTGTGCCGCGCTTCCTAGCCGCACTCAACCCGTACCTTAGCGTCAACATGTCCCTCCTGATGTGAAGTGGAGGGACGTGGGCCTCAACCTCTAGTTTAACTACACGTGTACACCTGTAGGCACCCAGACATAGACGAAGGCATCGGTTCTGTATTCTGGTTAGCCTTGCGAGTGTGGTGTCGCATGCCGAAGCATACAACTGGCATCCATAATCAAGTTTTGATCTGATCAGGGTCTTATACACCATTAATAAAGATTTCCTATCGGCTCCCCATGTAGTACCTGATAAAACTTTCAGGATGTTTGTGACTTTAAGACATTTACTTTCAAGTTCGTTAATGTGGTTTTTCCACGTTAATTTCCGGTCAAAATGAACACCGAGAAATTTTACTGAAGTCTGAAATTTAATAGGAGTATCATTTAATTTTAATACTGGATTTCTAATGTTACGTTTCTTAGTGAAGACTACTCCTACTGTCTTCTCAACTGAAAACCTAAATCCCCATTGTATTGCCCACTGTTCCGCGGCTTTTAGGCCGGCTTGCACCCTTTGTGCAGATAGCCTCTCAACTCGAGAGGAGCGCCAGATTGCGCAATCGTCAGCAAACAAGGAGAATTTGAGGTCACTCAAGCTGGGGGCTGGTGATAGGAAATCATTAATAATTACAAGAAATAAAATCGGGCCCAAAACGCTACCTTGTGGAACTCCATTTTCTAAGACAAATATGTCTGATTTTACGTTACCTTTTAGTTTGACGGAAAAAGTCCGGTCTTGCAAAAAATTACTGATGAAAATTGGTAAATTACCTCTCAGACCCATGGCGTGGAGCTTCATCATGAGGCCAGTCCGCCATGTCATGTCGAAAGCTTTTTCTATGTCTAAAAATACTGCAATTAATGTTTCTTTACTGCAAAGAGCTTTTGAGATGTCAGTTTCAAGACTTATTAAATGATCTAGTGTGCTTCTACCTTGGCGGAAACCACACTGTCGATCATTCAATAAGTTGTTACTTTCCAAAAAATACATTAGTCTACGCTTTATCATACGTTCCATGACCTTACACAGACAGTTTGTGAGCGAAATCGGACGGAATGAGTTGGTGTTATTCGGGCATTTGTCCCTCTTCGGGATCGGTACGACATGGGCAAAGTGCCATGAGTTTGGAAACGTTCTGGACGTCCAGATCTCATTGTACACTTCTAGCAATTTGTCCAGGTTTCCCTGGTCAAGGTGCTTAATCATCTCGTATCGTATACCGTCAGGTCCAGGAGTAGAGCCCTTGCCCTTATTAATAGCAAAGGAAAGTTCCTCTGGGGAAAATGCTCGATTGTAGCCCTGTTCGTCCCCATTCTCGAAGTCGAGATGCAAGAGCTCGGCACGATCACGGAACACGCCGAAGCGTGGATCATGATTGGTGGAGCTACTGGCATCCGCAAACTTCTGGCCTAGGGTGTTGGCAATGGCCTGGGGATCGTCGAGAATCCGCCCTCCACTACTCACCTGTGGGATAAAACTCCTTCCTCCTTTGGATCTGACCCGGTTTATAGCGGACCATACCTCAGAGGAAGGGGTATCCTTGTTAATAGTGGAGACGAACGCCCGCCAAGACTCTCTCTTACACTCCCTGAGAACTCTCCTAGCCTTGGCTCTAGCTTTTTTATACTCAATTAAGTTTACAAGTGATGGAATTCTATTAAATAAACGGCAACTCCTATTTCGCTCACAGACAACTCGTCGGCAGTCTGGTGTCCACCATGGAACTCCAGGCCTGTGGGTTTTTGCAGAAGTCTTAGGAATTGTTAAATCTGCAGCGTGTATTATAGCTTGTTGTATGTGTGTAATTTTGGTGTTGATGTCTTGTCCAATGGTGTCTATACGAACGGCTTCTGAGTATGCCCCCCAGTCTGCCTTCCTAAGGTTGTAGCGCACCTCGGGAGTAGCCGTCGGGGCGCCACACTCATAAGAAATGCAGATCGGAAAATGGTCACTACCCAGAGAGTCGTCGTATGTAGAAAATTTACAATCTAATAGCAAGGCAGCGTCAACTATAGAAAGATCTATAGCCGACGCTGTGCCAAATCGTTCGTCCACTCGAGTCGCACTACCGTCATTCAGAAGAGACAAGTTGGAGTTGAGGATAGCTGCAGCCACCTGCTCTCCCCTTCCGTCACTCCGGACACTGCCCCACCGCAAATGGTGAGCATTGAGGTCGCCGAGGATCATTTTCTTTCCTGGCAGTTGGATGAATAGCTCCTCAAGCTCACCATCGTCAATGAGCCCGCCCGGAGGACAGTATAGTGAACAGATGGCAACATAGCCAGTCCGAATCTTAACTCTGCACGCGACAGCCTGCAGGTTCAAGTTCAGACTGACTCTTTGCTGGGCGAATGAACTCCGAATGTATAGGGCTACCCCCCTTAGGTTGTCTCCCCTGTAGGACGTGTAGTTGTCGAATACAGGTGGGTCGTCGTGACCCGCAAGTAGCGTCTCTTGTAGGCAAAAAACGTCCGGCCGGAATAATGACATAAGTAAATGAAATTGAGCATTTTTATTCCTAGCACCTCTGCAATTCCACTGGATGATACTGAATTTTAAGTCTGAGAGTTGATATGGTCAGCGTTTTGGGCTTTAGATTTTCCTCTTGTAAATTGGGGGGAAAATTGTTCCAGGGAAGAATCCCCCTCATCAGGTGAGCAGTCTCCCAGCTCCGAAGAGCCAGTACTCTGCTCAGCAGGGGCTCCCTGCCCCGGGGACCTTTCAACAATGCGAAAGGTTGGTGGTTGTGTTGAGTCTCTTGTCAAGTTCTCTAGTGACTGCGTTCTCCTCCTCTTTACTTGAGGGTAGGTAAGGTCGCGAGTCGGTTTGGGTTTTGTGGTCTCGTTATTAGTCATGGTTGTATTAGTGTTCTCGTCTTTGGTTGAATAACCGGGGATTATGAAGTCAGTCTGTGTTGAGATGGTCCTGGTCTCAGTCTGGGTTCCAATGGTGCACATTTTGGGAGGTGAGGTATTTTTGGATACAGCAGATGCAAAGGACATTCCAGGTGTTGGTGTCTGCAAGGACATCTCCACCTGCCTCTTAGCCTCCCTGTAGTCCAAATTATTCTCTGCTCTCACCTTACCGATCTCATACTCCCTCAGGTAGGAAGGGCACTTCCTGTCTGAGGCAGCATGCTGACCGGAACAGTGGTAGCATTTTTCCTCCGTCTGTGTACAGTCATCGTCCCTGTGTCCAGTTTGAGCACACTTGGAGCATACCTGGGTGTTACGGCAGGCCTTACCAGTGTGTCCAAATCTTTGACAGTTGAAACAACGCATTGGAAATGGAATATATGTTTTGGTCTGGACCCTCTCATATCCTACCAAGACATGAGTGGGCCTAACAAGTCCTTCAAAAGTCAGTACAGCTGTAGTTGATCGTTTGCGTTCACCGTCTGTGGTCTTTCTATTAAATACGAAAGCATCGACGACTCCTTGATCTTTCATGTGGAACTTAATTTCGTCATTTGTCATCCCCTGAAATTCGTAGCTATTAACTACAGCCTTACAGGTGTTGAGAAAAGCTGGGATATATGGTTCCACTGTTGTTGAATGAAATGTTCTAAGATTCAAGGCGTCCCTCATTTGCTGAGCGTCCTTAACAGTAACTTGGAGTTCGCCTTTTCTTGTCTTTCGGACTTTCTCCACGTCCCCTATCTGATCCTTAATGGCCTTATGTATAATGAAGCCATTAATTTTGTCAAAGGAGGTAGACGTGTCAATAGTCCGAAAGTGGATTACTCGGGCCTTCTCAGTTGAAACTTGAATGTTTGGTCTTTGTTGCGTAGTTTTGTCGGTAACCGTTACATTGTCAGAGTTATTGTCAGAGTTTGTCGTTGGTCGTGGCAGTCGTGGGTCATGATTGGCTTCCCGCCTCTGCCTGTCCCTGCCTGGACGAGCAGAGGGGGGCTTGGAGCTTCCCCTCCCAGAGGGCATGGTTGGGGTGGCTGGGAACCACCCCTTGGGTACAACTTTGGTTGAACTTTACATATATGATGTTAGTGCACTAAGGTTATGCAAGGCCCTTAAGTGCTAAAAAAAAAAATACTTGTACTTAAGGACGACCCCCGAACAGTGGTGTGCCTGCACGATCACAGACGTCACTGCTGGATTGGCCCAGGTTTTCCCCGACCCCCACCGGAAACACACAATCCCACTCCGTGAGGTGTGCACCACTGGGGGGGCTCTAGCACGAATACTGAATTAAAAAAAATTCAGCAGGTGCCTCGGCCAGGGTAAGTATTGGAAAAAATTTAGTTAGAGAGAAAGCCCTCCAACCACGTCAGGAAGGACAACAGTTAGCACTTCCCTCGCAGTTGTGTGGGTCACTCACACTAACTGTGGGGAGGGAATGCTAAGATTGTCAATCCTGAGCGCTCGTGAGGTGTCAAAAAATTATAAAGTGACAAAGCCACTTTTAAAAAGAATGATGAATGGATGGATGGATTGTTAGTGCTTGGTAGCAAGAACAACAACAACAAGAACAGGTGCAAGTAATTGCACAAGATGCAGTGGGCTATGGCGGAAAAAAACCGTTACAGTGCAAGTGGAATTGCACAAGATGCAGCGGGCTATGGCGGAAAAAACCGTTAGGAAATCTGTTCTCGCAAGAACGTCCGTCTCCTCCCGTGTCCAATCAGCCTCTGATTTCCTCATCAAATTCCAGAGCTTATATACACAGCAAGCCGGAAGTAAACCCGTGGGACCTCGCCGGTTTCTCGACCCCCTCCCCCGTGTTGCTAGGATACGGTAGCAGCTGGTGACGCCCCCCCCCCCCCCTGGGCCGCTCGTTTGGTTGCTAGGATACTGTCTCATTGGAATGTGGATACGCAGTTGTAGGGGAGACGTCCACTACAATATTCCAGTTTATGTGGTAACTCACGATAATAATAAAAATATTAATAAAAATCTTATGACTATTACTAAAGATGCATATTTTCATTTGGTTGCAATAAAATACATAATAAGTTTCATTTTAAATTTTGAAAATCATTTATTAGAATATTTACAATTACTAAAGCATAAATTATCTATAATAATACAGAGTATGAATCATTTTGTAAATATTTTCAATATATTTTGTTATAGCAGTGTATGAGGTATTTTCTCCAAAATCCAAAAATAGTGAGATTTTTTTTAATTTTTTCCTTTTCTATTATTTTAATATCCTTAAATTCCTTGCCTTCCTCTTTTTCCTTTATCATGAACTCATTTTACTTCTTTTCTTCTTCCTCTTTTTCTATTATTTTAATATCCTTTTCCTGCTTTCCTTCTTCCTTTTTCTATTATTTTAATACCCTTTTTCTTCTGTTCTTCTTTTTCTTTCTCTTTTCCTTTATCATATCATTAAAGATAATTAAATAATATGAGTTTTTTAATATTTTTTCCTTCTATAATATGTTCCACCTTTTCTTCCTCATCATCAATCAACTTCTTCTAATTCTTCTTCTTCCTTCTTCTCATCAACTTCTAATTCTTCTTCTTCCTTCTCATCGACTTCTAATTCTTCTTCTTCCTTCTTCTCATCAACTTCTAATTCTTCTTCTTCCTTCTTCTCATCAACTTCTAATTCTTCTTCTTCTTCTTCTTCTTTCTTCTCATCAACTTCTTCTTCTTCTTCTTCTTGTTCTTCTTCCTTCTTCTCATCAACTTCTAATTCTTCTTCCTTCTTCTCATCAACTTCAAATTCTTCTTCTTCCTTTTTCTCATCAACTTCTTCTTTCTTCTTCTCATCTACTTCTTCTTCCTTCTCATCTTTCTTCTTCTCATCTTTCTTCTTCATATCTTCTTTCTTCTTTTCATCATCTTGTAGTGGACGTCTCCCCTACAAGCTGCCACGCCACCACCTGTTACCGCCTTCCCTAGCAACCAAGCGTATCCGCATTCCATTGCCCGCCGTATCTTAGCAACGGAACTAGTCACCGGCTACTTCTCGGGTTTTCCCACCATGACTCATAGCCGCTGCTGGGTGTATATAAGCTCTGTCTCTCCATTGAGATTCATTCTGACCAATCTTCTTGAACAAGCAACATCTCCTCCAGCAAGCTCCACACTGTTAACATTTCATTCAACCAGGAGGCCAGCAACAGGCAACATCTTCTCTAACGGAGCTCCTGCACACATACCTCCTTCGACAAGCTACTCACCGCACGTCTCTACCAAGCAGCCCCTCACCACACAGCACCTCCAGCACCAGACTGTCTATCATATAACTTATATATTATACAAGAAAACCACATTAGAGTTTCCTTCCATCCTGAGTGCTAGACAACTTTAATATCTCGATACCCCTACAATGGTGACTCCCGGAGATAAGCACTCACACAGGATGGAGGACGGACGGATCTCTCTGCCGATTTTCAACCACAACGTCGAGGACTGGCTTGACCATGTGGAAGCAGCCCTCGCCGGCTCACGAGCGACCGACGAACAAAAGTATTGCGCCCTGCTTTGTGCCTTACCCACGGAAGTGGCCACGCGGGTCTCACAAACCATTTCCAACCCTCCAGATCACAACAAATTCGCTACCCTGCGGGCTGCCTTGAAGACGTGTTATCAACAGACCAGCCCCAATCTCCTGCAAGATCTATCCTCTACCTCCCTCGGGAACTCAACCCCGGGACGTCTCTGGGAGGAGATGTGTCGGCTGAACTCCCGTCACACAGACAGACTCCCCGACTCTATCCTGCGCCAGCTTCACGCACAAAAGCTACCCACAGAAGTACGCAACATCCTGTCCGCAGTAGATTACTCTACGACACCGGAACTATATGCAACCGCGGCAGATAGAATTTTTAACGAATGCGCTGCTGCACCCCTTGCCGCCACGGTCACACCAGTACCTACCATCGAACTTGTAAGCCGGGTCAACACCCCTCAGCCGAGCAATTCCTCACAAGACATCAAGGACCTGTTGCAAATTTTGAACCGCAGGATGGACACTGTTGAGCAGTTCTGCTCCTCCATACCCGCTGCTGCGCCGGTTCCTGACTCACACACTACGCCCTACAAGTTCCGACACACAGCAGCCAACCCCCAGCACAACAAATTTACCCTCTGCTGGTATCACCAGACTTTCGGCCGCTATGCTCGAAACTGTGAGCCCTATTGCACCTATTCGGGAAACGGCAACACCGGAGGCTGGTAGACGCCTCAGCCTCCGTCCCTCCAGGCGTCTCATTACTGCGCGTCACCGACCGCACCTCCGGCAAGAAGTTTCTCATCGACACCGGTTCATCGGTCAGCCTCATCCCTCCCTCACTACGAGACAAGTCAAAGCAACCCTCGTATGACCTGTTCGCTGCCAACGGTACCTCCATCGCCTCCTACGGCGTACGCACCCTCGCCTTAGACCTCGGTCTGCCCAAGACTCTGCGTTGGTTATTCGTGATAGCAGACGTGTCTCAACCCATCCTTGGTTTCGACTTCCTCACCTTCCACAAGCTCGGCGTCAAACCAAGTCATCTATGCCTCATTCATGAGCCTACAGCACGCAAGATCCAGGGTTCTCGTGCCAGACACACGGACGCTATCACCTGTCTTGCGCCTTCCAACGAGTTCTCCTCCCTGCTCGACGAATTCAAGGAGCTTTTCTCACCCCGAGTCTCCCTACCCCCACCACCTACGTCGGGAATTTTCCACCACATCGAAACCAAAGGACCACCAGTCTTTTCACGCCCTCGCCGCCTGCGCCCTGAGCTCCTGTACACAGCCAAAGCAGAATTCAACAAACTACTGCAAGACGGCATCATTCGCCCTTCAAGGAGTCCCTGGGCATCGCCTCTTCACATGGTTCCTAAGCAAACACCCGGCGAGTGGAGGGTGTGTGGCGACTACAGAGCCCTGAATCTCGTCACCAAACCTGACAGGTACCCTATTCCGCATGTCCAGGACTTTCACCACAAACTTCATGGCAAGACTATCTTCTCGAAGATCGACTTGGAGCGTGCCTTCCACCAGATCCCAGTAGCACCGGCAGATACCCAGAAGACAGCCATCACCACTCCGTTCGGACTCTTCGAGTACACTTTCATGAGTTTTGGCTTACGCAATGCAGCACAGACTTTCCAGAGGTTCATGGACCATATGCTTCGCGACCTCGATTTTGTCACCGTCTACATTGACGACATCCTCGTCGCATCTTCGACGCCTGCCGAGCACCACCACCACCTACAACTCCTTCTCCAACGCCTGCAGAACAACAACATGAAAGTTCATCCTGCTAAGTGCGTCTTTGGAACCTCGGCCATCGATTTCCTCGGTCACAGAGTCTCGCCCAGTGGCATACAACCCCTACCACAGAAGATAACCGCGATTAGGGAGTTCCCCAAACCTGAAACGGCGAAGAAACTCCGGGAGTTCCTGGGTTTAGTCAACTACTACCACCGCTTCATTGACAAAGCTGCCACCGTCCTAGCCCCCCTACACGACCTTCTCAAGGGACGCCCAAAGAAGTCTCACAAGTCTCTCATGTGGACTCAAGAGGCTACTACGGCATTCACCACTATCAAACAGCACATCACACGCCTCACCCTCCTGGCCCACCCCGCACCTAACGCCCGGACCACTCTCACAACAGACGCTTCTTCTACTGCAGTGGGCGCCGTCTTACAGCAGGAGATCAACGGAACTTTCATGCCCGTTGCTTTCTTCTCACAACGGCTTCAACCACCACACCTCAAGTACAGCGCTTTTGATCGAGAACTCCTGGCCATATACTTGGCTGTCAGACATTTCCAACACTTCCTCGAGGCCCGTCAGTTCACCATCTTCACTGATCACAAGCCCCTCGTCCACGCTTTCGCTTCAGCTTCCCAGTCACATACACCTCGTGTCCTGCGCCACTTGGCTTACATCTCGGAGTTCTCCAGCGACGTCCAACACATTAAAGGCAGCCACAACGAGATCGCCGACGCCCTCTCTCGTTGTATATCCACCATTCTTCCCTCATCTCCACCCATTGATTATGGGCAGCTAGCCGCGGCTCAAGAGAAAGACGAAGACCTGGCAGCTTACAAGACATCCCCCTCAGGCCTCATACTCCAAGAACTCCCTGTTCCTGGCACAAAGATAAAATTGTGGTGCGACGTATCCTGTGGACAGCCTAGACCGTTCGTGCCTCACGTCCACCGCCGCGCTGTTTTCGACCGCATCCATGGTCTCAGCCACCCGGGTGTGCGGGCCTCCCAGCGCCTCCTCACGCAACGTGTCGTCTGGCCCGGCATCAAGTCTGATACTAAGAAATGGGCTGCCCAGTGCCTGGCCTGCCAGTCCTCCAAAATACATCGTCACATACGGGCCCCCTTACAAGCCTTTCCTATTCCCAAAGGACGTTTTCAAGTAGTACACCTCGACATCGTGGGACCTCTTCCATCATCCTACGGTAGCACCTACATCTTCACCTGCATCGACCGTTTCACCAGGTGGACAGAAGCAATTCCCATGCCCAACGCTACAGCAGAGACTACTGTCCGCGCCTTCATGTCCGGTTGGGTTTCCCGTTTTGGCCCCCCCCCGCTACCGTAATCACTGACCGAGGAGTACAGTTTGAGTCACAACTCTGGCAGCACCTCCTACAGTTCCTCGGCACGTCTAGACAACGCACTACAGCATACCACCCTCAAGCCAACGGCATGGTAGAACGTTTTCACCGGCAGCTGAAGGACGCACTCAAGGCACAGCACGACCCTTACAGCTGGACTGATGCGCTTCCCTTAGTGCTCCTCGGCATCCGTGCGTCACACAAGGAGGATATGGACTGTAGCCCAGCAGATCTGACACTAGGCGAGCCCCTTCGGCTACCCGGGGATTTCTCACTCCCTCCTGATCCCAATCAAGCCACTCCAGCCGTTCGTCACGACTTACTCCAAAAGCTACGACAAGCAGTTTCTGCATTCAGAGCTACTGCTCCACGCCAGCCTACTCGGCGCCCTGAACACATCCCTCCTGCACTACTCACAGCCGAGTATGTTTTCGTCAGGCATGATGCTCACCGCAACCCATTACAACGCCCCTACGATGGACCCTTCCAGGTGGTTACCCGTTCTGCAAAGTTCCTGACAATTATCCGGAATGGCAGACATGACACCGTCAGCATAGACAGAGTCAAACCGGCCGCCTTACCCGTCGGGCCCCCAGCCCAGCAGCACCATCAACAAACTACGCCTGCACCAGTCCACCCGCAGTTACCACCGGCAGCAACACCACGCCCACGACATTTCTGGGCACCCTCTTTTCACCCTCATGTACAACCTGCTCCTGTCATAGAACCTGAACCTGTAGTAAGCCTCCCTCCTATCATAGAACCTGCTCCTGTCATAGACCCTCCTCCTGTCATAGAACCTGAACCTGCTCCTGCCATGGACCCTCCTCCTGACGCAGCCCCTGCAGCAGCAGGAGCACAACAACCATTGCTTGTACAACCTCCTCTAATCCCAAACCCTCTTTCTCCTCCTAATTCTCCCACAGGTTTTGTGTCACTGGACGGAGTTGTTACACGTAGCGGTCGAGTCGTACATACACCTGCCCGGTATGTGTTATGTGTGGGACACAACCCGGACAACATCCAGCCTCCCGCCGCGCCGGGAGGGGAGGGGGAGTATTGTAGTGGACGTCTCCCCTACAAGCTGCCACGCCACCACCTGTTACCGCCTTCCCTAGCAACCAAGCGTATCCGCATTCCATTGCCCGCCGTATCTTAGCAACGGAACTAGTCACCGGCTACTTCTCGGGTTTTCCCACCATGACTCATAGCCGCTGCTGGGTGTATATAAGCTCTGTCTCTCCATTGAGATTCATTCTGACCAATCTTCTTGAACAAGCAACATCTCCTCCAGCAAGCTCCACACTGTTAACATTTCATTCAACCAGGAGGCCAGCAACAGGCAACATCTTCTCTAACGGAGCTCCTGCACACATACCTCCTTCGACAAGCTACTCACCGCACGTCTCTACCAAGCAGCCCCTCACCACACAGCACCTCCAGCACCAGACTGTCTATCATATAACTTATATATTATACAAGAAAACCACATTAGAGTTTCCTTCCATCCTGAGTGCTAGACAACTTTAATATCTCGATACCCCTACAATCTTCTTCTTTCTTCTCTTCTTTCTTTAACATAAACTTTTTTTTTCTTCTTTCTCTTCCTTCTTCATCTTAAACTCCCTTTCTTCACTCTCCTCCTTCCTTTCCTTTTTATCCTCAATTCTCCTTTCTCTTTTCTTTTCCTGTGTTATTTATTACTCTGGCTAATTGGTGCGTTTGTTCAGTGGGCAAAGGCATCCTAATTTTCCGCAATTCAGCAGTAAGATACTTTTTCTTATGTACCTCTTCCATTTTAGAGGCTTCTTACTGTCAAAGTCAAAGTTGTTAAGGATTGCTGTGCTTCTTACTGTTAGCACACACAATATATATACCCCCCAGAGCTCGTGCACTCGCAATAACCTTCAGGCTAGCTGTGTGAGATATTTATTTTCTTCTTCATGGACACATACAGTGAAACTTTTTTATCATTTTGTGACTCACAGCTTCTTTTGTTTTTAATAGAGGTCACTATTATACCGTTGTGCAAACTAACGTTAAAAAGCATTAATTAAATGTGGTAGCTTATCTTAAATTATATGCCTCATTGCCATTTAGTGTTAAATGTCAATTTGTCTGCCGAATAAACCTGAGTGGGTAGTTTTCACTATTTACCGTAACATATATATATATATATATATATATATATATATATATATATATATATATATGTGTTAGCGGGAGAGAGAAGGGGAGAAGAGAAGACGGGAATGCCGCGCCATTGGCGATGCTGAGTTCAAGGTCGTCTGAGGGAAGACCACGCACCCAGCACGTAGCGAGAGGTTGTGGAACTAGGCCTATACGATATTAAATGTAATTTACCGAGTTAATAGGGACGCGAATCATGAAATTAAATATCAGTTATTAAATTGAAAATAATTATAGATCGTTTCCCAGTCTGAAAATGTTGCATACGTCCTAATTAAGTTGTTAATCGTTTGGTAAATAGGTCACTCCTGGAAAGCGTGAACCAGTGAGCAAGCTGGCTGGGGAGCTGTGAGAGAGGTCAAGGACCACCTCTGTGCTGTACCCAGGAGAGACGGATAGCGTGACCTGGTTCCTTCGTTTATTTAACATCAGCATTAACAAGTAAGTTATATTCAATCTCAGACAAAGCTTGATTGGGTGGTAGGAACAAACGGTGATGTGAGACAATAGCTAACAGCCCGGGTTTTTCAGGGTTCTGTAGACCCCACGCGGTATGATAACTTCCACTGGCGGTAGGAGACACGAGTGGTGAAGCGAGCTGTATGACCGTCCACTGACTTGTGTTTGAGCCACCTGTTGAGTATGGTGAGAGTTGGAGTGAACCCAGCTGTCTAGGTGCCCAACTAACGATGTGACGATCGTTTGGGGTCATCAACTCTCCTCTACCTCGGCTCACAATACCACATATCTTCAAGCAGCTTAGTGAAAACCTTTTACTAACGGGAAGCTAAAGCTTCTCTCAACTGTACAAGGTCAGTGGCTCTATCTCTTCCGTTTCATGGATGTACTGGGGGTAAAGTGAAGCCAGCTGAGTGATACAGGGTCACACACTGAGACAAAGAGTCCAGTGGAACTTTGAGGTTCATTTCCAAGGTTGAGAAAGGGTGGTTTGGGCCTCAAACTACGGATGCCTGTTGGGTGTGCCTTAAAAAACTACGGAGTGCAGGTGGAATCTATGTGTTAGGTTAGGAAGCATGGTTCACTGGTATTGGTGGACTCAGTAACCTCTTAATAATAGTGATAATATTTATGTGTGTACTTAATACTATTTTCTCAGTTACTAATGTATGCTGTGTGCATTTAATATTTCCTTATAATTTCAATCTCAGGTATAACCTTTGTTCTCCAGAGTAGTGTTTAAGTTAGGTTAGGAGGTGTGTATCTGTTGGGGTAATATAATTTTGCTGAGTGCCCTGAAGGCCTACTCAGGGTGGAGTTAATAAGTTCTATTTTTTATACCATTTTCTCGGTGCTGGATATCATTTTGTTGAGTGCCCTTAAGGCCTATTTATTGTAGAGTTATTGATTTCCTATTTTTTTATAAAATCTTCTCAGTGATTGATATTATTTTGTTGAAAGCCCTTAAGACCTGTTTCATGTGTGCAAGCAACATTTCTTAATACTTGAAATTTATTGTTGTCTAATGAGGGATTGTCTGAATTTCTAATAATTTCAATATCATGTGAAACTTTTATTCCCCAGAGTAGTGTTTTAAGTTCAGGTTAAGAGGTGTGCATATTGGTGTACCATTATTTGATTGTGTCTGTAGTGTTGGAGGGAATATAAGTGTCTAAATTTTAGAGTGTGTCTCATTCATCCCAGTCACAGACGCTATCCTTCCACGGGTCACGGACAATTCATTTTGTTTAGTAGATTTAAGTGTTCTTGTGCTGGTTCGGGATTTTTCTCAAAGGGGCGCTTCCACTGCCATTACCATCTTATAATCTTTAATAAACCCCAAGTCTAGTGGGAAAATAAAGTCCCGTATATTCCGACTGGTTACAAATGGTAGCAGAGCGTAGTTATTTTTATTTCGTGACTGATGGTTCTGTGGTTGGGATAGTGAGCGTAATCATGGAGTGGATGGAAACGGTAGAGAGTCTGACCCCAACTCTACTCATGCTCGCCGTGGGAATGGGTTTGTTGTGGTTGACGGTGCGGGGTTACTCAGAGAAAAGGAGAGACAGCCCGGGTTTGGTACAGTTGAGAGAAGAGTTCGTGGAACGTATTGGGAAGCCAGAGGAGAACGGGGCAGGAAGGAAGGAACTGTGGACGATGGATGGGCTGCGTAAGGAGCAAGAAGGCATGGACTATATGACAAAACTGCGAAGATGGTTGGTGGGAGAGCTGCCGGAGGATGAGGTACAGGTAGAGCTACAAAATGATGACTTCCGCAAGATGTACCGAGCTATGAAATCCCTGATCGTAAGAGAAGAGGTTGTCTGGCACAGAAGACCCGAAGGGAAGAATCTATGGAGGGAGGTGCCAGTGTTAACTCCAAACTTGCAGGAGGCTTTGACTCGAGCCTGCCACGACGAGTTTGGGCATCAGGGGCGAGATCGCACCCTGTCGCTGGTGCAGGAGCGAGGTTTCTGGTCAGGCATGGGAGAAACAGTGCGAAACTACATAGCCAGCTGCGAGAGGTGTGGAGTAGCAAAAGATGAAGTACCGAAACCCCAACTGCATTTAGGGACGATTGAAGCTGCCAAACCATTAGAGACACTGGCCGCGGATTTCACCTTGCTGGACAAGCGGCAAGGATTGGAGAGTGTCCTGATAATGGTTGACGTATACAGTTGCTACACTTGGGCCTTTCCCACCAAAGACCAGAAAGCCTCGACGATTGCAAAGATCCTGGTGAATCGGATCTTCCTGGCAGTGGGTGCACTTGAACGACTGTTGACCGACGAGGGAAGGAATTTTGGCAGTGCATTGGTCCGACAAACTTGTGCCACCTTTGGGGTGAAGAAAATAAGGACGTCAGCATATCACCCGCAGGGAAATGGTATGGTGGAATGGTTCAATCGAACCCTGCACGGTCTGCTGGCCACCCTCGAGGAAGAGGAAAAGAATAGGTGGCCAGAGCATCTGCAGGCAGTGGTGTCACAATATAACGCGACTCCGCATGCCACGACAGGGTTTTCCCCATTCCTGTTGTTTTACGGGAGAGAACCAAACCTGCCGTTTGACCTTAGGCCGGAAGTAGACCCAGAGCCGGTAGATGAGTGGGTGATGGTGATTAGAGACCGGCAACGAAGATTGCAGGAAGCAGTGGAGATCAATGTTCGGAGACGTAAGGAAATAAACAGAAGGAAAAGAGAAGAGAAAGCCCACGAGAGTAGCTGGGAAGTGGGCCAGGAGGTTTTGCTGAGGAACAATGTAAAAATAGGCCGGTGTAAGCTGCAAAACCATTGGTTTGATACGAGATGGCACATTGTTGAGGTCCTAAATCCAAGGCCTGGTTTATATCGCATTGAGCCCAGTGGGGGAGAAGACCTGGAAGCGAGAGTGGAAAACCGGAGCAACTTGAAGGCTGCTCCAACCCTAAGGCATCCGGGAGACCCAGCGATGGATGAATCTGAAGATGAAGACGAGGAGCCCCCACCCCAGATGAGCAAGATGAAGAGAAGTAGTTCAGAGAGGTCGATCGAGCCTCCAACTGAAAGACGAAGCCGACAAATTACAGTTTAGGGTGCATGGTAATGAGAAAAGACAGGTTGTAGAGGGTGAGTTGGAGGAGTTGTGAGTAGGGCAGAGGGGATTGGAGAGATGGTTAGGTCAGAGATGTGCGTTGAGTAGTGGTTGCTGTCATGAGCGGGATTGAGAGTACGGTTGTAATGTCCAGGGCCTCACTAATATGGA